>QVRM01007141.1:27500-42226 GCA_003439945.1 Dermanyssus gallinae | reverse complement strand
CGTTGTGCCGTCACATATAGCTATATATGTATAGTACACGTAAACCATCAATCCGGAACAAAGCTGCAACGAAAGTCAAGCCAAAGTACGTATATATATATATATATATATATATATTATATATATATATTATATATATATATATATATACATATATATAACACTAACAGCAGAAAGTATTCAGTAAATTATTGTATTTTCAAATTAGGAGTGAGCACGAAAAACCTACTTTTTTTAGTGCTCTGCAGTATAGCTCGCCGTGTTGTCGCATTGTATTTCCTCGTTGTCGATTTAGTTTATTTTGTTGCTAATGTGTTACTGTTGCCCCAGTTTGTTATAGGTTTTTGTTGCTGTCATGTAGTTGTTGTTGCCGTTGCTATTGTTGATGTTGTTGCTCGTCATAATCGTCGTCGTGCTGAACGTTACCAAGGCTGGTTGTTGACCTAACCGTGGTGTCCTGTTTCATTGCGGCTCGCTTCTGCTCCCTCGACTGTCCTGTCATGAGCCTGCCTGCACGATCTAGAACCTGACAGGCAGCGGCGGCAGCAGCAGCAACTTGCCAATCACCCCGTCAATGGCTAGAGTGGACTGGGGCCGGAAATGTGGGGTGATCTCAGCTCTCCTCGGGGGTAAACTCAGCTCTCGTCGGGGGTGACGCTCACCTCGACGACTGAACGACTGAATGATGAATCATCGTCACTCTGCCGGTTCCGCAGTCTAGCAGTAGTGCTGCTTTGATGTACAATAGATGCCCTTTCCCCCGCTGACGGCACGCAATGCTGCGAGCTTTATTTGCTCCGATGAGTCCGCTGTGTCGGCCGCTGAATTCGTCATTTTGCCACTCGCTCTACCAGCGAGCGATCTTCAACGGCTTTCGTATGGCGCTGCAGCAGCAACAGCAGTACCATCGACTTCGGTTTCCATCAGGAGAGCATCTATGCGAGCAGCCCAACAAGACAGGACTCTGTCCTCTGTATATTTAACGGCGGTACTGAGTCAAAATCGAGCTTCTTGTTCTTTTCTCCTTTTTCGTTGGGTTATTCTCGTGCTAGCTGGCGGCCCTCTGCTGAGCCAGCCAGCAATTAGGCCAAGTAGAGTACTGGTGGAGTAGGTGGCCGTATGAGTGTGTGTCTATGTGTTGTTGCGTGCGTGTGGATGCGCGAGCGCAAATAAGAATAGCCGCATTGAAGTTTCACGCGAGCAAAGGAATCAGGGAGGGCGGGAGGGATGGGTGTGGACAAACTTAAGCGTTGTCCCCGCCTGAACGACGCGTGCATAAATTGCGCGTTAGATGAATGGATCTCTGTGAAGATCTCTCGAACGTGAATATAGACGTGCACATGTCACCTATGCAAACGCGCACCACGCACAAATACACACAGACACATGATATGATAGAATTACAAACAGTCCAAATAGACGGAGGATGGGGCATGTCCTCTTTACCGGCGCGTTGCCCGGCCGTCATCCAAGTGTCGCGTCCGGTGTCTCACTCATCTCGTACAGAGGCACCTCAGACACTTTTAGTAAGATCGAGAGCGGGGTCATACGAAAGCATAGTGTAAGGCGAACGACAAACAGGAGGTGGACAAATCGCTTCATTGTTCGACGGGGCGGCTAACGACAACCGGCTCCAAACTCACAGCAAACCTAGTTTGGGCGAATCTGTTTCTGAACTGTTTGTCTCGTCTTCGTCTACGTCGCTATCGCCAAGTCGTGCCAGAGGAACGCGCACGTCCATCACGATCATTGCTAGTGCAGCGGTCGGGCGAACCTTGGTCAGCAATGCCTCGCAAGTTACTCCTCGCAGGGAGCCTCTGTTGTGCACGCAGCGATTTTTCTTGCATCTTCATCAGCCTTTCTGAAGTATGTATTGCGGAAGAAAAAAAGTTGTGCTGATAGCAAATATGAACAGCGCTGGACAAAACATCGTTGCACTACTTCTCTTGCCGGAAGCGTGAAGAAAATAGAGTACTATGAAGAAACATCTTGAACTGTATCGTATTCAATCTGAGTGAAATAAATATAATTGAATTGAAAATATGAACAATGTCGTGTATAGAGCACAAATATAACCTCGATGTTTTTGTAGACATCTCCGTTGTTGGTAGCTGATCAACACGACAGGGCTAATTGATATACGAATGTTATCGATGCAAATTGTATCTTCTCGAGAAAACAATCGTCATTTAAGTCGTCACACTACAACCGTAGCTTATCTCTGCAACGAAAGTCCTCATCGACACCGCAACACTACCAAACAATGAACAATCACTGGACGGCTGGCTTGGCCTATACATCCGAAATGACGCGCGAGGGATTATGTTCATGCAAGCTACGCCAGTCTGCAGGCAAGACACACAAAAAAAAAACTGTCAACAACTCTGCTCTACGAAGGGCGACGAGCTACCATTAATCCTAAGGAGACGATCGATTCTACCACGATGCAACCAGTATTGCTAAGCACAACCTCTTTACCGATTTACGCTAACAAATCTCGATAGGTGGTGCGCACATTTACGCACAATACTTTAATGTCATTCCATACAGAATATTCCGACGGTATATAAATGAGCGAATAGTAATAGATAAATACGCCACACAGTTTTGGTACATTACCAAAATCATTAGGTATGCAGGCAGGCATTAGTGGTAACCAAATGGCAGCGTCTGTAGTTTCATGGGCCAATTCATTCACATCCGACCCTGAATGAATAATAATAATAATAATAATATAACACGATAAAGAAACATTTCACAAAGCCACGTGAATTATCCAGTAGGTATATAGATTGATTAACGCAACAGCAAACAGGGCAACGGCGACTATACTGGAAACGAGCAGCAGTGGAACCAGTGGCATTAATGATCACAGTTAGTCACAACCACATCGGGTGTGTGTTTCGCTGCCTCGTTGCCACTTTGGACGGAGCCTTTGCCACATGTACGTTTCAAGTTGAGGCCAAACATATCGTTATTCCGCCCTTTATCTTTTCGTGCCTCCTGATGATTTTCTAGTAGTAGTAGTAGTAGTAAACAGCATTTGTTATTTTTATGCGGTAATTATTGTCGTTATCTTACAATCATCGCAGAAATATTAGCGGTATTCACTACGGACTGGGCGCGGCAAAATCCGAGATTCTGGCTGAGGAGAACGAGAGAAAGAGAGTACAAAGGAAAGCGCTGGATCTATGTTATTGGAAAGAATACTGCGGGCTTTCGACAGTTTCCGACGTCGATAGTCGATACGTCACTCTAGGAATTTGCAAGCGATTGTAGATAAACATCTTACAAGAGAAAAATAAATGCCAGAAAATCGAGTTTAAAAAAAAAAAAATATATATATATATATATATATTATATATCAGTAAATCAATGTTATACGACTTACCTACGAACAAACGCCTCACAAGCACGGCTTTACGCGGGTACAAAGACGCAAACTCCCTTAAAACAATGGTACGTATTACAGACGATTGACGATTAATAATGCGACAGTCGATTGTGTTTTCACCTGCAGTCTTATCCCCTCTTCCGCCGACGAGCGATTATTCATCGATGGCTAAAACAACCGGGCATATGCCTCCAACATATGAGCGACAATGACGCATATATCTGAGAATATCTATTTTAAGGCTAAACGCGCATTACTGTGTACGGTTAGTCCTTTAAAATGAACAGTAGTTAATTAACGCAATGTAACCACAGCAGTGACTGCTTGGTAGAGGCAGAATGCGTGACATGAAAACAAAATCCCGTTAAATTCAGCTGTATGTACCAAAGGTGCATCAATGAAGCCGACATCAGGCGACAACGTTATCACAAAGGAACCGTCGTGTGCCCGGCCCTGGCCGGCTTAGCAGCCGCTTTTTAACTTGGATGAATTTCGTTGGACTGAATTAAACCATTGCGGAAGTGATTGGCAGAGGCAAAGGATCACTGGTGACTTGTCCATTCGAAGACGAGAGGCTTGACGAAGACAAGCGAGTTCCCTCTTAGACAAGTCTCGACCACACTCATCTTGTTCCCGCTTTCATTGATAGAATTGGCATGCACGCGCGTATGGCGCGAGTCCGTGTCTCTGTGTGGATGAGATACTGGTTTAGATTTTTTCGAGAACAATACCACGCCCACCCTCCACACAGGAAAAACGCCGCCGCTTAAGTGGCCAACAATCACGTGCCCTATGAGTGCTACCATTTGTGCTCTCCTCTTACTATTTCTACTGCAGTTTGTGCTGCTTCAGTACTTCCAGCGAGACAAGTATGGCGATCGTTTCGTGATTACGCTGTTTTCGCTGCTGCTACTACTTGTGACGATATGATGGTGATGATCATGATGGTGATGCTGCTGCCGCTACTGACAGAGCTACATCTGCAACTGAAACTATAATAGCAGCAAAACAACCAGCACACGATACGTTCGTTCACTGGTGTGGCACAAGTTTCGAATGAGATCCAACGCGCTGTCTGTCCGCTGATTTAGGCAGGCAGAAGACCACGACGACGAAAGCCGGCAACAGCGGGAGCAGCAGCAGCAGCAACAGAAGAATCAGAACAACAATTGACACTGGTGCTGCCTCAATTTCTGCACTGCTTCTACGGATAGTTGGTTCTTCTGCTTCGGACTTCTGCTGTTTGAACGGCGCTAACTTCAGCAAACAGAAGCCGCACCAGCAAACAGGCCGAGTTGCAGGTGAGCCTACAGTCGGGGCCATCGTTGCCACACGATTCGGGCCGCTTCTCTGCCGCTTGTTACCTGCCGCTGCCGCATCGACAATGGAAAATACGTCGTTGCCTGTTGTTGTTTTTGCTGTTGCTGTTGTTGTTGTTGTTGTTGTTGCTGCGTTGAAACGCTTGAAGCACGCAGAACATAAGTGAGAGGGAGGGAGGGGGGTAAAGTGGCTAGGGACAGAGAGGAAGCAGGAGAGCCTAAACTAAAGACGCTACAGTGCAACGCGGGGCTGCACTGAAAGGACGCACACACTGTAGCGGATGGGCCAGCCGTCGTCAGGGTCCGATGGTCACGACCACGGCAATAGCAACAACAATGACGGTGACGACAGCAACAACAACAGCAACAGCAGCAACAACAGCCACAACAACAACAACAGCAACAACAACAACAGTAACAGCAACAACAACAACAGCAACAGTAACAACAACAACAACGTTGAGACGACAACAACAACGTTGAGACAACAACAGCAACTGCGGCTGCTGCTGTTGTTGTTGCTGATGAAGACAGCTCTACCACAGTCAACTCAATGCAAAAGTGTTACCAGTGACGGTGGTGGTGGCGGCGGCAGTAGCATTCCGGACGACGTAAAGGCAGTCCACATGGGTCTCGATGGGAACAAGCGTCGTCGCAACATGAGAAAAATACACCGCCAACGCCGCACCGTCGCACACTAACGTTTCCCCCGCTTTGCAATTCTTGTTCGCACAGCCCCTATATATATATATATATATATATATATATATATATATAGTAGCACCTCTGCAGAGGACTCACGAATGTCCGTAGTATGCGAGATACTCAATAGGAAAAATCAAGGAACGGAAAAGTTAGAGAGAGAGAGAGGGGGGGGGGGAGAAAGAGAAGGAGCAAGAGAGACACGCAGATAACGAACAAGAGACGAACAACACACAGCGCTAAATGCAGAATGTGGCCACACAAAAACAACCCCACGAAGACGACGACGACGACGACGGCAGCCGCGGCGGCGATAGAAAAGCACAAGCATGCTGTGCATATTATTATTAGCAGCAGCATTTGAGCAAAGATGTGTGGTCTATGGCGCCAAGCACGAACAAGTGATTATGATGCATCTTATGGCTGAACGAACCGAACGTGAACAGGTAGCATCGCGTTGCTGCTGCGGTCAACAAATGCGTCTCGCTAAACAGGGAGCTTGGCGTATGCGCACCGCATTAACAACTACTACTACTACTACTACTACTACGACACAAGAAAAGGCAACAATGACCAGAGTAACGACACCATGGACATATGCAATAGGTGAGAAGAAAACTCAGCACATGAAAATGCCAATACGACTTTCAATAGGCATGTGGCGTCAGCAGTAGCAGCAGCAGCATCAACAAAAACATCAATAGTACAAAACACAATAACAACAGCAACAACAACAACGATAATAACAAGAACAAAAACAACATCGATAATATCAACAGCAAAAACAACATCGACAATAGCAACAGCAGCAGCAGCAGCAGCAGCAGCAACAGCAACAACGAAATCAAGAAAACAACAATAGTAATATCGTGAACGAAATAAACAATAAACTACAGAACAACATCCTCAACTAGAGAAGAAAACAAGCGAAGACGAGCAGAATACAGATAGATAGAAACGTGCGACATCGCGAACGACGCCTCCTTGCGTTTCGTGCGAATGAGTGTATGCGTCTGCGAACGTATCCGGCAGCACAATCATGCATACGGTAGTAGTTTACGTGTCTCGTGTGCTTGGTCGAAGCAAATTGCCTTTGGCTAGGCAATATCCGGCACGACAGATAATTGCAACTGTCCAAAAAAATCGTCGTACAGTCGCCAGCGGCATCACTGCACACATACACACGGAGCACCCATGTGTGAGCGGAGTCCGGAAACACTCCGGAGCCATAAAATGATGGGAACCAACCCCAGAGCGCAAGGAAGGCTGGGCGACGCCTGTCCAGTCCAGCTCACGATGCTCACGAGGGGTGGTGATGTTGCTGTGGTCATTTCGCTAACCGCCGCCGTCCGTCCATCTCCCCCCCCATCATACGCGTGGCCCAGACGGGCAGGGCTTATGGTGTCCGCACTGATCTAGTTTTTTGTATATATATATATATATATATATATATATATATATATATATATCTAATTAACTTAGCTAATATATTCGATGAAACAGGATTGATGGATCAGGTGAACCTCGTCCAACAAGGGACATCCAACAGCCATTAATATCTGTGATGAATATACGTTTACCTGTACTTACAGATAAATAAGATATGATTAAAAATAGAATCCCAATAAAATGTGGGGATTTAAACTGCTTATTTCTCCCATGCCAGGCCTGTTGTGAATATATATATATATATATATATATATATATATGAACATTTGTCGCGACACATATTGTTTATTTTTTGCAAACTCAGATTTGCAGAAAATTTTGTCATATATATGTCCGAATCTGCTGTTGAAAGGGGGGCAAGATCGACGCAACGAAGATGACCGCGCGCCCGGTGTGATTTGTTTCGTGTACGGTCGGCACCGACATGTGACGTGCGCATATGAGCACAGCGACAGAGGGAGAAAGCGAGACCAGCCGACGTCACAATTGACCTGGCGAGTTTTGTTCGTCTTTTCGTGCTTCATCTATTCGCCGTTATTGTTGCCGTTCTCGTTGTCGTCGTCGTCATGGCCGGTGTCTTCAGTTGGCGTTTTGCACCGTTTTGCAAACCGTGACCGATCATTATTTGCACCACCACCACCACCATCGCCACCATGACCACCACCGTGGCCATCGGCATTGTCGCTGCCACAACAACAACAAAAGCAACAGCCCGGACTTGCTGGTATCGATGTTCCTAGTCGATGTTGTCCCCTTTACTACTTTGTACAGCTCGATAAGTCTAGCTGGCGCAATTGGTTGTCTTCGTCGTCGTCGTTGTTGTAGCTTTTGCTGTTTTTGCTTTAGTTGTTGTTTGTTGTTGTTATAGCTTTTGTTGTTTTTGATATAGCTGTTGTTTGTTGTCGTTATAGCTTTTCCTGTTGTTTGTTGTTGTTGTTATCATTGTTATCGTCGCTATTGATGTTATAATTGCCAATATTGTTGTTGTTGTGGTTATCATTGTTATCATCGCTATTAATGTTATTATTGCCAATATTGCTGTTGTCATTGGCATTATTAATGTTTTTAGTAGTAACCAATAGAAGGCTGCTGTTGTTGCTGCTGCTGCTGCTTGGTCAGCTATCGTGTCGGTCATCGCGCGATCAAGCAACCAACTAACCAACCAGCCAGCCAAAGCCAAAGCAATTGATACCCCCTCTCGCCTCTCCCCACCTCTTCTTATTCCCCTGGGAAGTTCCGCTCCACAGCGGCTCCCCAAGCCCAATGTTGCCTAACCGGCTATACGGTGACTACTCCCTATTAGACCAACATCTCTCTCTCTCTCTTCTCTCCGTTTCTTTTCCCCCGCTTCCTTTTCCCATTTCTTTCTGTCTTCGTTCTTCGCCCCCCGTTCCGCTCGCGTTCCACTCTCGCTGCCGCTGCTGCTATTCTGTATGATGTGTAGGTATACGCGTGCGGCAAGTACGCAACTGTAGCTGCTAGCACCGTGCGTTGCAGCAGCAGCAGCAGCAGCGGCGGCGGCAGCACCTGTGTTGGTTGGTTAGTTTGCTTGCTTTGATGCACGTTTGCTTCCGCCATGGACGACGAATGCGCGCGCCGCCCGCGAGCCGCTGGACGAAACGACCGACCACCGCCTGCGCATCCCATCGACGACGCGATCCGAACCCCCCCCCCCTCGCGTTCTGGTTCTTCGCTTGCCCGAACGTCAGCCCGCCCGCCCGAACGCCCGGACTGTTCGCCCTCTTGGCCCGTCCGTTAAACGTTGATCGTTGTTGTCATCGTCGTCGTCGTCCAAGTCGTGTTCGTCGGCGTTGTCGGCGTCAGCGTCGGCGCCGCTGGTCGTCCGTGCTCTGCACGTTCGACCGAAGATTCGACTTCCGCACAACAAACACATTGGCGTTCACCACTCGCCACCACCATTAACACCGTCACCGCCATCCGCATCATGATTACCATCGGCTTCTTCTTCAGCAGCAACAAAAACAACAACAACAACAACAAAAATAGCAGCCGCAGAAACAACAACGGTGGTAGCAACAGCGACAATAACAACAACAACAACAACAACAACAACAAAAGTAACAGCTGCAGAAACAACAACAACAAAAATAACAGCGGCAGAAACAACAACAGCGGCAGAAACAACAACAACTTCGTCGCGCAAATGAGCCGCTATACACATCGAAGCTGAAACGGCCGTTTAGCTATGTTTGGCTGCCTAACTACTACGACGACGACAACGACGACGAAATCCACCACGACATCCCCATCGACTTTCATAACCAAACGCCATCATTAACCAGCTTTAACAGAGCAGCTGGTGTTGCTTCTGCTGCTGCAGCTGCTGCTATTATTGGATACTCCCGCTAATCAAACTCGCCCACCCTGCCCTTCACTGGCGTTCTGATTTTACTGTTGTTCTAGTTGTTATCAGCGAAGTCTTTGTCGTTGGGACGCTGTATTGACGTAGCGTGAATTCTGAATTGCGTTGTACTCGTCGTGGCGCTGCAGCTGCGTACTAAATCTTTACTTATTTTACCTTAACTCAAAGCTGCAACTCTTAGCAAATATCGCTTCGTAAGAGAAGGAGTATGCATCGTGCCGGGATGAAATCTTCGCCGAAGACTCCTAACCTTCGAGTCGCCGGTCACTTCCTCTATTTAGTCTTGTCGACAGTTTCCCTTATTGTTGTTGTTGCTGCTGTTGTTGTTGAATTGGCGTTGCAGTTGTCGATGTTGACATTCGAATCGTCGTCGTAGTAGTTTTACTTCTGGTATTGTTGTTGTTGTTGACATTGTCGCTGTAATTGTTCTTTTCAGCGTTGTTGTTGTTGTTGTTATTATTGATGCATCGTAACCGTCATTGATGTCACCGTTGTTGCTGGTTATGTTGTTGTTGTTGCTATTAGGACTTAGCATAAGGTAATTCTCCATTTGCCTGACACTTTCACTCCTTGTTAAAAACGAACGTTCGTAATGCTGCTTTTACTGCTTATTATTGTCAATACCGCAACGGTAACATCGTAACCAATTGCTGCTTTTGATGTTAACGTCACTAACGACAACGCGCAGGAGTAGTATTGCTGCTGCTGTGGTTTTACTACACAAATGGATCAACATGTATTCAATATTATTATTATTATTATTATTTGAAAAAAAACAAATTATTCTAGATGTTATATAAATAATACATAAGTAATTGCGATACATGCACATAATAATAATAATAAACTCTTGATTCAAAAAAGACTTGTTTGTATTTCGAATTGTTTATTGTTTTGTTGCTTTTATGGTTATTACATCATCATTAATATTTTTACGATTTGACATTATAAATTCGCATATATATATATATATATATATATTCTTGCCAAACGGATACGCCGTTCATATGCGCGCCTTACAGCTGCGTACCATGTTTTAGCACTTGCGAACAAAATCTCGATCAAGATCAGACAAGCAACTACACACCTCTAACACCACCACCACCACCACAATTACCCTTACACACCACTAACCACAGCAGCGACCGCAAACAAAAGCAAACAGCACCAGCAGAGGCAGCGGCAGTAGCATATAGAGAGCGAATCATGCAGAATAGCCTAGGATACTCGACCTCGCGTCGGTTGCGTCGTTTGCGGACACAAAACATAAATACACCAATACGCATTGGAGTAACCACAGCACGTGACTGACGCGGCTGTCGCTGTTATTATTATTTTTATTATTATTATTATTATTACTATATTATTACTATTATTGTAAACAAAATAATCAACAAACAACCACACCAACATCTCGACAAGGTCGGTGGCAACGATAGAGGCAGACACCGCGTGCCCCCCTAATTATTCGCTAATTAATGCTAATACCATAATTAGGTATGTCGCATTGCTCTGCCTGGCTGGCTGGTTGGAATAATAATAATAATAATAATGACTGTGACCCATCGTACGCGAGGATTGCAATTGTGTAATCATCGAGCTCGATATCCAGGCAGAACCTCTCTAGCTTCAAAGCAACAATCGCAATTCTAGTCGACACGCAAATGCATATTGTACTATTAGTACTGCAATAATAATAATAATAATAATAAGATAACAGCACATTGCTAATGATGCATTAAAATAATGACGATAGACAAATAGATAAACAAACAGCTGTATCGACCTCACTGTGCGTTGGGTTAACCGGTTTCGTGAGTGCCTGCCTGCAGTGGTCGACATTGTGCGCACTCGATGTAAAAGCATTGAGAGAAAACTAACTGTAGAGATCAAAAGTATTGTGTGCAAGCGTGATTTTTAAATTCTACTCTAGTCGGATGAATGCGCACACAAATTCACAAAACAGAACGTTTATAATATATCTATCCCTCGATACACTCCTACTCCTATACATATGGGGCCTTTAAATGTTGGCATTTTCCTGCGTAGTTCAAATCTACCTACTGGCGTTTTGCGCCGTCTTTGCTGATGTTTGGTTTGAAAATTTGAGTCGATTCTCCCACAGACCACGGTGTGCAAGAATGGCGAACACGACCATGTCGGTGACACAACAGCGGTACCCGAAGATTAGGCTGCGTATAGTTATTTTGTACGAATTCCACCAAAAACTAATTGTGTGTATTCGCGTTGCGAGAAGCTTCCACCGACCATTTGGCTGAAACGCTATACCTGAGGGGAGTGCAAATGGCTGGTAGAAAATATTCGAACTGGACATTTCAATCTGTACCGCAAATGCCGTGAAGGACCTTGAGACACAACAATGGACGATAAAAATGTGGCCCGTGTGAAGTCTGCGATTGACGAAAAGTCAAACATAACATGTGCATCGTGTTTTTTGGCTTGAATGCCGTATCTCCTCACTCTGATACTTCACGGCCAACTTGTACTCATCAAAAACAAAAAAGTTGCTCGATGATTTGTCTCAGAGTGATTCTTCGCTGATATACTATGGAATACCTACCAGAATATTTCTCGTCTCCACCACGACAATTCTTGACTTGATTGAAAATACGGAGGCCTTGATCGCCGCATCCGGAGTCAAGCTGGTAGAGCTCGAATTTGAGGAGTCAAGCTGGTAGAGCTCGATTCTGAGGAGTCAAGCTGGTAGAGCTCGAATCTGAGGTGTGTGACAATTGCGTCGAAATCTAAATTCTTGTTATAATTAAAAAAAATACCTCATATCTGTATCATATTACAGAAATTTTTCGAAAACATAGTTAGGTCCCTGTAAATATCTTTCGACGTGAAAATTTGACCGCCAGCCCCGACCCTAGATGGCGGCCGTACAAATTCGATGCAACGCCTTCTTAAAAATATATAATGATTGGAGGAAGACACACACACAGTTTGAAGGTAATTAAACAGCCTTCACTTCCAAATAAAAGATAACTAGACACAAAAATATTATATATAACCGAACAATTTTATATAAACGAAATTATTATGATTATTATTATTATTATTATTATTTTGACATTCTCGTCGCTGCTTCTCTCTCTCGTTGCCATCCAATCTACTGTGCAGCAACTGCTGCAAATCGCAAGTTATCGACTGCCACACGACGAATATATATTGTGTCTAAATGAACTAATCGGTAGATGCATAACAATAACGCTCGCAACAGCAACTATTCAGTCGTCACCAGTGATGACGGCGGCTACCGCAATAATAAGAATACAGACGGCAATGACAACGACAACAGCAGCAGAAACAAAAAAAAATCGAACACGGTGACAACAACAATAACACTAATGATAACAATGATAAAGCTCAAGTAGCAGCAACAACAACGAAGCAGACCTCCAAGGATGAGCATCGGCTGGTTGGCTGCTTTAAGCGGTCAGAAGGTTCATGGTAGCCGTTCCTCAAAGGCGGACAGACCACACTCTGCAGCAACAACGACAGCGACTACAACAGGAACAAAAGCAACAACAGCAACAATAAAAGCAACAAGTACCACCACAACAATTACAGCAACAATAGCACCGACAACGACGACAACAACAACAACAACAACAACAACAACTACAACTACAACTACAGCAACAACAACAACCAACCAACCAACCAACCAGCAGCATCGGCTGGCCTCGTTGACGCTTTGCTTGAGCACACATCTCATGCTCGAACGCCTCCACATATGCACAGATAAACGCACAGAAAGGAAGAAATACACACAAAGACATTCAAAGGCAGCAACACTCAACCCCCTAGTGGCCAGCTCGTTGGCCATTGCCACCAACCAACCAACCAACGCGTTAGCTGCAGTCTAATGTCAAAGATCCTCTGTCAGTCACTCCCGGTCGGCTCGTGTTAGGAGTTGCACAGCAGAAGAGAAACGACCAGGCGCAAACAACTCAGCTCCCCCATCGCAACGCCGTGATTCTTCGCGGCGTCGTTGTGGGGCCGTCCTGCTAGGATTCAAGCCCATCAGAGGATGATCTTGTTCAATGACATTGACCTATTATTATTATTATTATTATTATTATTATTATTATTATTATTATTATTATTATTATTATTATTATTATTATTATTATTATTATTATCCTGCGGAACACACTCAGTTGCTGCAAACGAAGCTTTGGCTGCGCTAGTGTTATAAGTATGCGTTGTACTGCTGCCGTCACGGCGACTACTATCAGAAAATCATCACCCGAAAAGACAACAACAACAACGACGACGACGACTACTGAATTATTATACTAACATAAAACAACAATTACCAAATCAATCGATTAATCTAACAACAACAACAGAGCAGCAGCAGCAGCAACAACAGCAGCAGCAGCAGCAGCAGCAACGGCACAATAAACGTCTTCATCTTGAACAAAGGACTGCTTGCGTATCACGAATGAAGGCAATCATCACGGACGGAAATCAATCGACTGCCATCGCCCTCCTTCATGGTGCAAGACGAACCCGAATCTGGTTAATTCGTGGTGGTAGTGCACGATTACTGATTGACGGGCTGTTGTGCCATCTCGTGACGGCCCGATGGTGTCGCCAGACCACTCGCTCGTGCGAATAATAATACATAGGCCAATCGATACACATATAGATAGATGGTAGATCGATACGAGACTTGTCGCAGGAACGTCACGACGACGACGACGACAGCCAATAACAGCCACTTCTGACTATGACACCGATTTGGGCCAAGCAGACCAGACCGTGCAGTGAGTGAGTGCCCTGCGGGTTGCCGCCTTCAGGACCGTTGTCGACGCCTGGCGACTCGTTCAGGACATATCATTACAATCAGCCTCACCATCATTATCAACAGCAGCAGCAGTAGCAGCATCGTCGCCGCTGCAACCATAGCTATCATATTCATTATCATCACCGTGATTCGGTGGGATTCGACGGCAGCAGCAGCAGCAGCAGCAACAACAGCAACAATAACAATCAATTTAGTTCCCCATGCTCGCGATCGTGCGTTGGTCGCGATTGTCGGTCGCCGCGTAGACATTAACCGATCGAGCCGCCACCAATCGACAAGCCCAACAGTTCGACGGTTCGACCTTTTTACCTACATTAGGGCACACAGACACACCAGCATAGACACACAGAAATGCCGTGCGCTGCTGTTGCCAACAACAACAACAATAACGACAGCAGCAACAACAACAACAACAACAACAATAACGACAGCAGCAGCAACAACAACAACGACAACGACAATAATGCCGACGGCGACAACAACGACAATAATGCCGACGGCGACGACAACGACGACAACAACAACAACAATGCCGACGACGACAACAACAACAACAATGCCGACGGCGACAACAACAACAATGCCGACAGCGACAACAACAACAACAACAACAACAACAGCAAAAACAGCAACAATACC
>QVRM01007141.1:0-22500 GCA_003439945.1 Dermanyssus gallinae | reverse complement strand
GTAGTGAGCAAAGCGCAAGTCGGAGGAACAAGGCAAACTTAGCTTGCCAGTTTTATGTTTCTTGATTAAAGATCCTCGTTATCAGAAACGCTGGCAGGGCGTCCCAGAGAAGGACAGAGGTGTAGAGAGGGAGGTGAGGGAGAGAGCAGGGGGGTCGAGAACCTGGTAGATTGACTACCACTGTGTGATGGCCGGAAGCACCGAATCTATCCTGACAGGGCAGATAGCTCATGTCTCGTTCGCACACTCGCCAGTAATCTCGCCGGTCGCTAATAGCCTGCAGCGCCCGCCGAGCAACAATATCGCCACGCATATCATGCTACGACGAAGATCACAGCGCCTCAACGACGATCATAGCGCCACGACGTTCTTCAGCATCAATCAATGCATATATGCGCGTTTTGACAACGCGAACGAGAGTAGCTCTCAGTGTGATGATCCACAGTATATAGCAGTATGTCACCCTCCTAGAATGACCTCCAGTTGTATGGCCCTCTTCCCAGCGCTTGTTGTTTTGGGTGGAATACTGTGTGAAACCACCCCTCTGTTCCGCTCTCTCTCTCTCTGTCTCTCTTTTTCTGTCTCGCTCTCCACCGGGCCACTACCCCCCCCCCCCCCCCCCCCCCCACCCTCCCTCGTGTAGGGCGATCACAAAGCAGCAGATAATCGTTTCCTTTCAAACATCGAAAAGAACGAAAGTCCAAATTGTGCACTGATGAGCCCACCACGCTAACCCACCCTGAACGATGCAGTCCGGCAGCGTACAGCACCCAGCATGTGCAATGATCTGATCGATCGACCCACAAACAACGTCCGGTTTCTTTAGTCGAGCTTGCAATGTCGGCGAACCTCGATGATGTCTTGACGATTTTCGGCTCGGCAGTGAGACTTCAATTTCCCTACCCTCACCCCCCCCCCACCTCACCCCCCCACCTCACTCCCTCCAATCAACCCGCGAAAAAAAAGAACCATTGCGCGGTCTAAGCACTAGTCAAACAAAGACCAATTCTGTCGCACGCAATAAGCCCGCACGAGAAGCCCGACAAAGCAGACGCCGATACGATGCGTTTGACCCGCACCAACCTTCACCGGCTTCTTCACTGAAACAAAGTGTCACGCAAAGTTACACTGTAACGTTGCCTACAAGTTGCCGAATGAGTCATTCAGCAAGGCGACCAAATGCCAGGGCTGACTCGTCAAATCCTAACAATAGCCGCGATAGTGGACATCGCCGCAGAACTTGTACCATAATAGCCCGCAAATCATGCTATATAAAGGTGCTGTAGATGTCGAAACCGGCGATTGTGGCTCAGAAGTTTTTAGTCCGCGCGTGTCAAATCGACCGCCATAGATGTACTATCGTTACGGTAAAAGTCAGCTGTGTTAAGCCATTGGGCTAACCGTAATGGAGCCACGTAAGATAGCCCACACACAACGTTTCCCTTCTGTGTGCTCGGTGAAAAACGATGTCATGGAATAAGAAAAATCTCCAGCAGAATAACGGGTGGGCATCAGTTAATACATGGAGTCAGACGGGAGTTATCGAACGATACGCCGTTTTGACGGATCTAGAATTGCCCGACTCAACATCCAAATGTCTTCGAAGATTCGTGCTATCATCACCTTGCTTCTGCGTCCCTCTGCATCTTTATTACCTTCCCTTTTTGGCTTGTTTTGCGCGCTTTTGGTCGACTCTCGTGGTATCGTATGGA
This sequence comes from Dermanyssus gallinae, assembly GCA_003439945.1. Lineage (NCBI taxonomy): Eukaryota > Metazoa > Arthropoda > Arachnida > Mesostigmata > Dermanyssidae > Dermanyssus > Dermanyssus gallinae. The sequence goes on along the minus strand of QVRM01007141.1, from coordinate 20,788 downwards.
CTTGGTATCATATCCGTCCTATCGCGAATGTGATGTCAAACCGTCCTTGCCCAAGCACTCCATGCAACGCATCACGAAAGTAGAGAAACGGGGGATGCTGTTAAGTGCAGAAGGCACAGTATGATAGTATCAGCTGTAGAGGCCGTTAGCGACTGCCCAGGTGATTCAGACCAGACTCGGTGGTTGGGGGCACGAACTGAACATAATAAGTCACCCCCAAACGAATGCGACAGGTCAACCCGCATTAACAGTCTCGATCCTGCCACCAGCAGCGGAACATAAAAAGACGAGATTACTGAGTGTGCGACTGGACATCCACGGTGACTCCATGACCATTATGACCACTGCATGACCTACACTTAGTGCATGTCAAAGCTTTGCTCCTCTACAGACACACTGGATGGATGAAGAAACCACTACTGCATCGTCAATTCTTCGCCTATCCTCGCTTACTTCACCGACTATCGATAGATAGGTTTGCGCTAGCGATTGCAATCGCAGTGCCACAGCTCGATGGGATATCATTAAAAACATGCTATCAAGGTGGGCCGCTGCGGCTGTAACCTGGATTTAGAGTGCAAATTACTGACTTAACAACAATTAATACGACTAATCACATTCGCCGAACTGAACATCAAAATATTGTGGCACCAACATAAAAGGCTTGAGCAAGGACCATGCACGGGAAAGTTAGATGTTCGAATTCATTTAAAATGTACTTTCCGTTGTTAGCCAAAACCTACGCTCACCTCTGGAAGCCTATATAGATCCAGTAGTCAGAGCACGTTAACGATAGACGGCATTTGGACGATACCGTGCCACAGGCAACTTAACCCATTACGAGCGTCTAAAATGTAGTTGTCGGAGCGTAAAAAAAACACTGAAATTTTGCGCTACCCAATACGCCAGAACTCTATATGTACAGCAAAAACCACGAATGAGATCACATTACGAACTCTCGAATATTCTGCAGTCTTTTTCGCTCACATAGATATATATCTGTTTTGTAAACATATCGACAACACAGAGTTCGCAGAAGCGTGGCGAGCATTAACAAAAAAATACCCTTTGCTGGAGGAAGTCGCTCAGATACTCACTCCCTCGATGAGCACGCGCCCAACGTTAGACCTTCTAGCAGTACACTGACAGCAGTAGCAGTATCAACAAGAGAAGCAATCACAGACATGACGCGACTCGCGGCGGTCGTAAAGAACGACCTGGAGTCATCACCCCTCCAACTTTTTCCCCCGAGGGATATCGGTCGTATCCCATCGCAAGCGACCCCATTTCGTGCTTGCCCTGATTGGCTCGTTCAGTACCGATGACGGCATGCTAACGACAACAACAACAACAACAACAACAACAACAACAACAACAACAACAACAACAACAACAACAACGGCAGCTGTAACACAACCAGCCGCCTCGCCACCTTTATGGAAGCCCAGCCCAGCTCCAATGACGAAACAAAACCATCAACTACCCCCCTCCCACCCCAGCGCTGCAGCCGCTGCCCGGCCACTTGACCCCTGAGATAGGCAAGGCGTTTCCTGCAGATTGCCTGAGCATGCCCACCTGTTATTCCCTACGTTCTGACATCTGCTCTAGTCAGGCTTCTCCAGTGAGCTGTAGAGCTGTGCAGGAGCTTAAGGCAATATACCACTTCAAATATATATATACAACGACGCAATGTAATGCATCCATAACTAAAGTTTAAAATTATATCCACTACGAGTGTAGTGCTTTTAGGTAACAAGTCTCACAGTGATAACATTAATAAACAACAAGGCAAAATGCATGGCAATTAGTCGGAAAGGGTTGACGCGGTCAAATGTAAATTTTTGAAACTAAAATATATATATATATATATATATAGTTTTGAAAACCTACACGTGTGGGATTCGATCACATTATGTATATACACATACTTACATACAAGCCCGTCAATATGTCTGCCCAGAGCAAGTGCTTTCCAGGAAAACAACTGTTTCCTCAAACGGCCGTCATGGTATCCTTGGCGCTGCGTTCATGCTTTCCGGTAGAAAAGCAAAGCGTCCATAATGCATGCACTGTATGTCTGTGTGTGTAAAGTGTGTATGTATGTATGTATATATATATATATATATATAGCGAGAGAGAGATAGATCTTCAACACAAACTTTGAAATGTTGGTTCATTGTACAGTTGACCAACCATTGTTTGCAACATAGAGTCACTTTTAATAGTAACAATAACATAAGTAATAGTAAGGAAACAATAACAGGAATAAGTAGTGGTAGAAATATTGCAATCGATGACAATGCGTGGCTGGGAAGCTAGCGAGCAATAGCTGTAAACACTCGGCTCGAAGGCAGCCCAAGGGACGATCTATTTGGGCACCATGGGTTCGCATGCTATATATATATATATATACTCAGAACCCGGCACTCAAACTTTACTTCTACCTGCTAAATTGGCCTCTAAATTTTACAATTTGAATAACATGTAGAAATGGTCTGTAAGTATCCATGATCGCCACAAAACTTCGATGCGACCTTTCCCAATCCTTGCAGATTTAAATTAAAGAAATTATTAACAAAATGAAATCAATTAAAAATGAACAAGTTAACCGATGTTATGCATTTAAAAAGTATTCTCCATGGTTAGTCATAACCTTCCCCCTCCTCTGGGCCAGACTAATAATTCCGCCAATTACGCTCGAAATATTTCGGACAGCTTCCGCAGCAGTAAGGCATTTCTTGAATTCATACAAAATTGCCACCGAACATAATACAGAGTTCATAAAGCAAACACAGAGCAGGACATTTCGAAAAACGCATCTAGAAATTCAATTTACATACTGTCAAACCTATATATATATATATATATATATATATACATATGGCAAGAAATGCATCGGGGCTAGATAAACATGACGGCGTGCTTATGAAATTGGCAACGTTTCTCAAGGTAGCTTTATTGCAATAGCGTAAAGCCAGGGCAGCTCTGCGGCGTCTAGCTCAAGAGACGACCATCCACACGTCCAGGCAGGATTATCTTACAAGGCTTTGCAGTTCTGCTGTGTGTGCGATTCTCCCCCATTGTTTGTATTTGTCGAATATAAAAAAAAACAGCATCGATATCAAATCTTACACTAAATAAATAAACACACGTACAACCAAACGTATATGCCAAAAGATGAACAGACGCCGTAATTGCGTCATAATATCCAGTGAGCGCCGCTGCCACAGCCGACGTGTCTTTCGTTGTCTTCCAAAGAGAAAAAACGAATGATGACCAAAGATTTGGTCATCTCCTTCTCTAGCCACATCTATACAGGCTCGTATCACGCTTGGTGCACTTACATTCTTTGCATATATATATATATATATATATATATATATATATATATATATATATATATATATATATATATATATATATACATATATATATATATATATATATATATATGTTTCGTTTAAGAAGTTTTTGAGAGGACAACACTTCAAAAACGTAAAGGGTATCAAAAACTAGTGATCCATTTTTGCTTCAAGGAAAGAGAAATTCTGAAAGAAAATACTTTTTTTTCATTAAGAGCGCCATTGTCATGAGCATTGGACGACGGTTAAATATATCAATAATGCATTTTTCATACACTGGAGTGACATTGTAGATATATGAAATAAAATTCTGAACTTGTCATGAAAATCCGATGACCGAGAACTTTAGAATACATATAGTCATAGAAAAAAATAACATATATAGGGAAATATGCCTATGGTTTTTTAGCTGCAGTTTCACTTTACTCTCAAGTGCGTCATTGGTCTGAATCAGGGCACAATTAGTGCAGAGAAAATTACCAATGGTGCATTAAAATTAAAAATAATAAAGTCTGACAAAAAGAACAATTTACATAACTGGGTTAATACAGCTCTACTTCGTATATTGCCTTGAACAATGTTCAAGCGATGACACAGTTGAAAGTTTGCCACAACAAGGGCCATCAGACAGGTACGTATTCACACATATTTGCTTATTCCGTTCTGCAGCAGAGCCAATCTTCAAGAGCCCAGCAGCTTTCAACTTAAAGCTGGACAGACTTGAGTTTAACCCACGACTCTTTAAACTCTCAGCATTCGAGAGAATGAGAGTGAAAGGTCAAAGCAGACACCATATTCTATTTGAGCGAAACAAACAATATGATTGACTGAAAGCGGACACCATAAAGCACATTAATTAAATAAACTAACGTTGAACAATGAATGGACGCATACAGTCTAATAATCTCAGACTCGTTTTTTCGTTGCTGAGTTGTCGCGACACAGAGTTACATATTGGAGTCGAGACTAGCGTTCATGCGGTGCGTACTCAAGACCATCTAACTAGAGAATATAGATCAGGCCGGCTTCGTGCACACGAGCAAGCAACACGTTCAGATACTGAATAAAAATGTGTATGTATTAGAAAGTGTTGAAAAATATTTTATAAATGTGTTTGCCATTTAATCGTTTCTCTTCAAATCCACGTGACAAGTTCCGAGTAAGACCGCCGTCAACACCAAACATGTCGCATCCAGCTGGACGTGATTTTCGAGATGTGCCGACAGCTACTTTTTAGCCAAGGCAATATTGTGAAAACGTAAATGAACAATCAAGACGAAAAGTAAACCGTGCATCATGTCACGTCTACGGCAGTCATGATACCAAAATAGCGCTCATACGCGACAGCTTCTCTAACATCTAGCATTTTGTAATGTGTAATGCGTTTAGCTGGAATGTCGTGTTGGTCAGTTTCACACGTGATGTAGATGAAATTCATTGCAAAAATAATATTTGATTGTGTTTTGTACGAGAGCTCACTAAAGGCATTCCACCAATACTGTTTGTCGTTGCAGCTTCAGATTCGCGTGTTTAGGAAGTATTTTTTCACCTCATTCGCCACTGACGTAGGGTTTTTAATAAGACGACAAAATAATAATTATAATAATATCATAATAATAATAATAACTACCAAATGCACTTTTCATATTGCTATTGCAAAATAACTGCCAGCTATCACAAACTACACCACAATTAATAATAATAATAATAATAATAATAAAACCAAAACAAAACAAATTTACATACGACAGCAACAAGGAACATTTTTTGTAGATGTCAAATTGTATCTGCTCCTCCTTTTTACATACAACAAACAGTTGTGCAATGTGCTTCTTTCGCGTATGGCCGGCCTATCAACAATTCGCGTCGTCCCCATCAGACCAACATCGCTGTGTCGCCGCTGATCCATTGGCTGGGCTACTGTTGTGAGTTCTAGTTCAGCAGAAGCGGCAGTTTGGTGCCGGCGTTCCGGCGCCCTTCCATATCTCGTCTCAAAGACAAGATGTACAAGGCACCAACTCTGACGATCCTCTACAATGGCGCGAGTAGTCCAAGCGCACAATTCGACTTTGGGCGAGCTACACCGAACGAGACAAAGCCGGTGGTTCGTGGGAATGTCTCCAGCATCCTCTACACACACGTACATATATATATATATATATATATATATATATAGACGCAGACCACCACAAACTGGGGGAATTCTTTGGTCCCGTAAACGGACTGTCTTCGTCGTGGGATATCAATGAGAGGCGTTGTTCGAGCTGCTATGTATGCCATCGATCCATCCGACAGGCAGCGTCTAAAAGACGTCTCCAGCGTGCGTAGAGGAAGAACAAATGTGTGTTTGTGTGCGGGTGCGGGTCTGTGTGTACAGGTAAAAACCAAACAAAAGAAAAAGGATTCAAACCAAACATGAGACCGAAAAACCCGACAATTATTGGCGGCGGAGGCTCTGGCGAGGCTGGGGTGAGCCCTGAACAGAGATTCCGTTGTTTATAGACAAGTGCCACCGATCCACATCTACGGGTCGTGTCTGGACTACAAAGAAACAGAAACAGAACATAGATCAATCCAAATACTGCCCACACTGGATCGTTTATTTCTCTCCCGCAGGCGAAGGCACCACAATAGCACAACTCGTGCCACCGCAAAATATGTCTCTACTGTCCGACTTTTACCTCAAATCGGCGAATCTTAAATCAAATTGGTTCGAAATGCGTATGTGTCGCGACGGGATCGAAGCCACAGCTGCAGCCAAGGCGAGGCTTACCGGCTATCGAAAATCGCCTTACCGGCTCTCCTCAAACGTTTAAGCATATATATATATATATATATATATATATATATATATATATTATATTATATTATATTATATTTATATTTATATTTATATTATATTTATATTTATATTTATATTTATATTTATATTTATATTATATTATATTTATATTTATATTTATATTATATATATATATATATATATATATATATATATATATATATATATATATATATATAGAAAATATTGTGATGGTTTATTAATCATTTACAAAACGTTTGTACACTCGGCAGTGCTCGCCTTTTGAAAAATTGTGGTAAAAAGGTGTCACGTGAGGTGAATAATCAGCTGTCCGTGTCCTTGCTTGATGGTAGCCCCCGCTCTTCTCTATATGTATATATATATATATATATATATATATATATATATATATATATATATATGTATATATTGTGTCCTGTGCATCACAAACATGTCTACGTATTTGACATTAATGCATCCCGTACGCACACAAGGTGATTACATAACTATTCGATTGACTTTACTACTGCAGACGGCGGATGTCAACACAGCATGACAACAGCATGCTGCCCACGCAGAAAAAAAGCGTCGAACCGCTTTCGGCGTACCCGAATAAGGTGTCTACGTAGAAGATAACTTCACAGCGTCAAACAACGCAATCGGTCACGCCAGAAGCCAAGCAAGTGAAAGTAGAATAAGTCTACTATAACGACATGGCTACGTATTTACTACGCGGTTACCCAAAAATTTGCCACTTCTAATAATAAAAGATGCCCACGTTCGTGAGCGGGTCCTCCCTGTGCCCTTTCCATCATGGTCATGTCTTTGAACAGCCGCCGCAAAAGCTACCCATTGGGGCAGAACTCACCTTAAGACGAGTCGTGCATCATCGGACGTAGCAGCGGCAGTGGCGGCGTAAATAAGTACGTACCGAAATGCAGCATCAAGTTCACAACAGCAAAACTTCACATCCGGGGAAAATCTTGCCCCGGTCTGCCAGGTACTTCCGCAGTAGTAATTGTATACTCTAATATTGAAGCGTAGTACAGTTCCCGCATGTCCTACTTGCTGCTTCCTCCCTTTCCGTACCATAGAAAATACCGTGAGGTGGCGGTAGACGTCTAAAGACGCATTTTTTTTATTGTTCTAAAGAACCAATTTACATACGAATAATGTCCAAAATCTCTATAGGCGTAAATAGTAGCCCAAACTAGTTTGTCTCTTCTTTCACCTCCTTAACTAGTGATCAGGAACTCTACTAGCAGTAGCCACAACAGCAAAGGCAGTATGAACAAAACAATAGCCTGGACACTGTCATAACAACAACGACAACAACAACAACAACCGTAAAAACGTCGCTAACAACAACAACAAAAATAACTCAACAGAAAACATCGACCCAACTGCCAACAATGTAGCGCCCAATGATATATGTGACATAATCTTATCTAACGAACAAACAATAAGAGCGAATAGAGAACATCGTAACTGCAAAATCAGCAGCAAAAAGGGGGCCTCCTTTGCTATGCCTCCTATGCTGCTATTCCCGTCAATGCCTCCTCTGTGTACCTGTCAGCCATGCTCCTCCTACACACAAACGGCCGCCTCATCAACAGCACGCTATGCCACCATATCTGTACTCACCACCACCACCACCACCACCATGCAGGATCTCTACGACAACACAACAACCCAAACGAGTCAATCAATATCACATCACTCACACACAGCAATACTCTGCAGTAGCAAGAGCAGCAGCAACGATAATAATAATAATAATAATAATAATAATAATAATAATAATAATAATAATATAATAATAATAATAATAATAATAATAATAATAATAATAATAATAATAATAATAATAATAATAATAATAATAATAATAATAATAATAACAGTGACAATCAGATTCCCATTCGGTATGGAATTCACTGGAAAGGGATTTGTTGTATTGTTTTCATTTCAGAATATCACTGCATTCGTGTAGGAGGCAATTATTAGTGCACATATATATATATATATATATATATATATATACAAACAAAACATACAACATAAAAAAAAGTTCTATATATGTATATATATATATTGGCCGAACTGGTACAGCAAAAACAGCAACGACAAATACCCATCAACTAACAGAGTTAGTGCTCACAGTCGTCGGACAGCAATCCATCTGTGTTAAGCACGACCCGATGCGATTCTGTGTCCCGCCTTGTCCTATTGGGTTTCCCTATGATGATGACTATTGCTGCTGTCGTCATCATCACCACCACCGTTCTTCATTGATTCTCGTTCTTTCGCTTGTGACGCTTCCCCGTTTCTACTCTTCCCGCCTCTATATCTCCTGCTCGATGTTTCGGTCTCTCTATGTCTATTCCTTTCCTTACCGTCTCTTCTTAGAGTACTTTGTACTTTCTACCCGTATGTAAGCACGAGTGTGTGTGTGTTTTGTGTCTTTTGCAGAAAAGAAGCCATCCGCCAGCGCCGGGAGCACTACTATCAACAGAAACAACAATAACAGCAACAACCCACAACAATCAAAACACCTGACACCAAACAAAAAACAAGACCAACAACAATCAACGATGACGGCATCAACAACAACAACAACAACAACAATAACAACAGCAATGCCGACGACGACAACAACAAAATATGTAAATAAAGCGCGGCGAGGCTGCTGCTGCTAAGCCCAGCGAAATTGATGCTAATGGAGAGGCTGTTGCTTCTCTTGTTGTTGTGGTTGTTGTTTCTGTTTCTGATGTTGTTGTTTCTGTTGTTGTTGTTGTTTCTCTTGTTGTTGTTGTTGTTATTGTTGTTGCTACGGTTGTGTTGTTGTTACTGTTGCTAAGCCTCTGCAGTGAGAAAACACACTCGTTCAAATCGGCCGCCAGTCTACCTATTCTGCTGCTGCTGCTGCTTTCCTACTGACGCCCTGCTAACCCATTCTAAATCTGGCCGCCCGGCCGCCCGCCGACAACGACAACAACAACAACGACGACAGGAAGGGATCCCAATGCGAACACCCACGTCACCACGGGCGTCGTCGCCGGCGTCGTCGTAGTCATGCTATTCGCGCACCATCGACAGCACCATTTACGATGCACACGACCGACACACTCAACCGGCAGTCAACCAAAACAAATAACGAAAAAAAAACGGTAGAACGACGAATAATATGGATCAACCAATCAATTGACTGTTGTCTATTCGTCGTCGTTTTGGATCGCCATGCGCCATGATCGCGAACAAAGTCAACTTTGTTAAACAAACCAAGTAGAGGTTTGTCCCAAACTCGTTCGGCGTCGTTTCGCACCCCCGAACGACAAAACACGAATGGCAACAACATCAATATCAAGCAATCATCTACAGCTCGTAAGCTCAGTGTTTGCCAACAGACACCCGCATCTGCCAAGATATCTCCCTCATACTCTAAGAAAACCCAATGACGCATACCTATTATACAGCCGACAGCGGCAATGACTATATATATATATATATATCCATTTCGTAACCCGCCTTTGTTGATTTACCTATCTTGCCCTTTGCTCGGATTAGTCACTTGGCGTGCAAGCTGCGAGAATAATAATAATATTAATAACCACAAAAACACCAGACAATCGTGTTGAATAAATGGTTAATTATAATGATATTCACCTCCCCGCCACAGTTTTAGCCACCATCACCCCCCGCCCACATACCCCCTAAGTACTCCACGACAGTCTACGCAAATAGATCTCGTGGCCGAGCAGAATCGAAGTCGTGAAATCGGCGCCTGAACCTCACGAAGGAAGCTGTCAAGCAGCCGGGCTGCACTCTGGCACAGTCATTATACACGCTCACATAAATTACCATTCATTCACATTATCGTCTCCGGTCGCCAGCAACAGAAAACAGCTTGGCATACCTTCAGTAGTAGTCACAACTCGTGACCCTCGAGAGTGGCTTTGCATTCGCTTCTTTTCGCCCGCTTTCTTTCTCGATCGTTCAATACATGTCTTTAGCAAATATATATATATATATATATATATATATATATATATATATATATATATATATGTATATATATGTATATATATATATATATATATATATATGTATATGTATATATATATGTATATATATATATATATATATATATATATGTATATGTATATATATGTATATATATATAGTTGCATGTTCTTTGTTCAAAAATATATAGTATACAGACGTGTCATATGCAAATGCGAAGTAACGTCGAAAATATTACTTTACGTATACGACGTTCGAAGACTTACGTCGATTACATGTAAAGTTTTTATCTCTTTTCAGCGTCACTTTTGTGTCAAAATACTTGAAGTCAGCATAGCTGTTTTTTTTAACATTATCCATTAGCACATATACAGATTGAACAGTTCAACAAAAAAAAAAGAAAAACACAAAAAGTCAAGGCAACACGTTGAACGACGGCTTCATTTGTCCTTACTTAAACTTGTCTCTGCTCTAAATGTCTAGATAGACGTATCCTTTTAGACAATCTTTGAGATACAAAGTTACATGAAATAAGATTAGAATGTAATTTCGTCTGTTTGTATCGTTGCTGTACGGACAAACAAAAATGTAAGCCACCATTCAGACAACAAGCTCTGCATAGTAAACGTCACACTAAAGGTATTTGTCTCGGTCACATTTTCTCTATTTCTCAAACACTTCTGAACGATCTTTTCTTTCTGAAACTTCAGCAGGTGCCACTTGCGAACAGCATAAGCAATCGGGATGCAGTGTAATTCGTAAAACTGGCTCCACACTGAGATGAACACCCTTTAGCCTGGCAACCTACTTAGTGGCCCGAATAAAGCACTTGCTTCAATCGGGATATACACACACAAGGTGCGTCTGTGTGGAAGACCAGTAACCGCTGCACATATATAATCGTAAAGGCCGTCAGTCGATATCGTTATTATCACAATTATGATTTACTGTTATTACAACTAATAGTAGTAGGTAAATCATAGCTAAGCATAGCTAATCTAACTAAATGTGTAAGTTTGTCGTTGGGTAAACCTGGTTGAAAATATAAGTATCGTGCAATCTTTTTAGGGTATTGAATAGTAAAACAAATCGCTTTGATACAAAAATATCGAAAAATAGTGAGACACAGAAATATAGATGAGTAAGCGAGGGAGAAAGCTACCAAAATTATGTTTCTGTTAAGCTCAGCAACAGTATCGCCGCAGTTAAGTGAGGTAAAAGTAACAAGTAAGAAAAAAATGAAGAAGGAGAAGTAAAACAGTGAGAAGCAGCAATCGGAAAAGTACAAATACTAATGGCTCAACGAATATTGTGAATGTAACGGTGTTTACACACTATTGGATAAGTCTGCCAAATAGCCACTAGATGTTTATATTGCCTTAGCTCCGAATTCCCATCGAAACCCTATGGCTCAACTCTTCTCCCGAGTCGTTCCCGCGGGGTTCGAGGTTGTCACAGCTATGCCGGTGGCTACAACCGCACAAATCACTCGTTCGTAATCGTGCAACTGTAAAGGCAATGATGACCCAACAACAACAACGGCTTCAACAACAACAACGGCAAAGATGTCGGCCCTGCCGATTATAATGCTGAATATGATGGTAATCCGGTGCTGGCAGGCATGGTGATGACTGGAGGTGGTGTACCTCCTGCTGCATCACCTCCCGCATCTCCCATTAGACCCCATGTGCCACCGAGGAACAAGTCGTAAGAAGCCGAAGTCAACACTGTGACACCACATGACCTCTGGCGACGAAGCACTTCGCTTTCTTCACAAACCGTCAACAAACAACAACAAGAAGAAGAAGAAGAAAAAAACGATTCCTGGCCACCATCGCTGTGTCCCGCGCTTTGCAACGGACGGGAACATCCAGCAGCTTCATGCTTTCCCCTTTTCTTTAATCGTGTCGTGTTTTTCCTCGTCGTCGTCTTCTTCTTTGTCCTATTCCCCTTCCACCACCTTTTCCTTCGTCTGTCCCCGCAGCCGTCTCTTCCACCAGCGTGACCCAGATCGAGGGCTGCAGCAACAGCAGCATCTGTTGCTGGCCGCTTTAGTTGGCGGAATTTTTGACGTTTCCATCCAAGTAGAAAAACCACCGTAACGCCACCGTCACAACATCATCTGACAAATCGTCATCATCACCATCATCATTATAATGATTATGATTATAATTATAATCATCATCATCATCATTATGTCCATGATCGCCATCTTCTCCCCATCTGTGTCGTCATCATTACAATTGGGCACCACAGGTATCATTGTCAGATTTATTATTGTCGCAGTTGTAGTTGTTGTTGTTGTTGCCGTTGTAGTTGTTGTTGCCGTTGTTGTCGTTATTGTTGACGAGCGGTGGTTGGCGCCCGGCCATCACCACTGTCACGAGCAACTTTACCAGCAACAACAATAACGATATCAACGAAAGTTATAGCATCAGCAGCAGCAGCAAAAAGACAACGCCAACAACAACAACAACAACCGCAGCAGCATCATCAAATAAAACGGCAACAAGAGCGCGTAGCAACAATCCCATCGCCGAAGGCTCCCAACTTCAGTGCATTGTAAAAGCCGAGACCGACCTGTAGAGCGGCAGTAGTATGCAATGCGACCAACGTCGCAACAGGTTTGATGGATACTGAATAACATTGCTCTTGACATAGCTCTAATGATGGGACGATCAAATATTTTCAGGGATTCCGTCACTAGAATGGCGTCACCGAATAGTGTTCTCTCTGTCATCCCAGCTGTATTGAATTGCGCCTCGACGGTCGTTCTTTTTTAGGGTGACTCTTTAAACACGTTCTCATCTGATATTTCGGAGGAACTAACGACGTTTATCATCCTAAATAAGAGCCTTAGAGCGTGTGCGTGTGTGTGTTGGCAAAGAGCGTCAGCTACGAAAAAGTGCATTTGGTTAAGGCAGGGCAGACATTGCTAACCATGCTAGTAGTGTCACGTTGTGTAGCGAATAACGGTCGATCACTATTCTGCAAAAGGATCGGAGTGCAATGTCAGTGAAGAAGCATAACCTGCGCACCGACTATAAGATATCAACAAGAGTTCCAAGGGCGATGAAATAGATACACGCGCAAAAATACTACCAAAAATTTCGAAATAGTCATTTTCACTTCTGGAAATGTATGTGTCTGGCTGTGAAAACATTTCTTTTGGAAAATAATGCTGTGCGCTACCAAATAGAGTGAACTTTCGCGGTTAACTATTAAGAGATGACACGAATTTGCAAGAGAACACGGATCAGATACTACAACTATGCTTTAACCCCTATGATACTCGAAATCACTTCGTAACTAGGTAAATAGATATCCCTTACGAACCGAAAGGGTTCGTCTCGCCGACTAGCGTGCTGAGTTTTCAACTAGCCAGTTATCGCTAGGACTCGATTCTCGTCCCTTTTCAAGCCTGCGAAAAAGCAATTTGTTGATAGATTGTGAGAGCGTATAAGAATGAATTACTCGAAGTTCGAATATCGCGAACAGTTCCCAGGATTAAACATAGTGACAAGACATTCATGGGCGAGAAAATGCGTCGCAATCTGGTGGAATGCCGCGCGCATCATTTATTGCGAATCCCTTCTAGAAAGAGTTTAACGTCTATACATGAGCCTTTACTGCTCTACTAAAACAACATAATAACGGTGTCCTGCGGGTTTAGCCCAGGTAGCTGCTTACAGATAAGTAATTAGAACTGATCTTAAAGAAGAATGCCAAAGCTTTCACAAGTTGGACCAAAAAGATCAGTTGAATGGCAACGGGAGGCCACTCAATAGGGCAAAAGTGACAAACATGATCAAATAGACCCGCTCGCGCATTCATGCAAACTTCACAAACCATTTAGCGAATCTGTAGCATAATTCTTGCAGTTATAGCTTATCGAAACGATTGCGTTCTTTTGGTTAATACCGTCTAGCCATTCCCAATGAGGTCGCATAGGCGCATAGACTGTGTGGTTCTGGCCACGGGCTTGAAAAATTTACTAGATAAATACATTTGGTTGGTGTTCATCGCTTCCGGTTCGGCCGAGTAAATGTGAGATTTGACTATAATTAATCACATAAATATCATAAAGAGGGGAACGCATATCTACGACTTCATGGGTGATAGAGTACTCATTAATTTTCTTGAAAAACTGGAACAGACCAAATCGTTATTGTTCGTCCGGCACTAGATACAACAATAAGAAGCATAATGTACAAATCGTAGTACACTAAGAATAGCAGTTAAGTATTATTACTATAAAATCTGCATAATCGTATGTTCAGTACACTCTATAAATCAGGTCAGTAGGGGAAACTAAGGTACAAATCGTGAGATCGAGCCGCTAGAGTTGCGCGGATATTCAACCTGACCACATCGGCTCAAGGTCAGCAACAGGTTAGCTAACCATATGTGAAATATTATGTTTGTCAATGCAATGCCATAATACTCCTAGTTGTTTGTTGTTGTTGTTGTCTATTTTTATTAAGCATTTTCCTTGTCTATTTTTATTAGACATTTTTGTAGTAATAGTAGTTGTTGTTGCTGCTGCCAATGTTTTTGTTGTTTTGCTAGTGTTGATGTTGTTAGTGTTTGTGATTGGTGGCGGCGTCAGGGCAAGTCACAAGTTTGCCATTACCGCTAACGACTCTCTCCCTCTCTCAACGACTCTGAGAGGCTGTTAGCTAGTTAACGCGAACGATTAACAAAAACAACAAAGCAGAAGAAAAAAAACAACAGCAAACAACGAACAGTGCCAATCCGGGAAAGTGTCGATCTTCTCTGCGGCCTTCCTCTCCACAAGATGCAAGCCGTGAGGAGAGGTGGCTTCTTGCACACGTGACGACGATGAGGTTCTTTCTACAAGAGCTGCTTGCACAATGCTCAACCCATGCAAGCCCATCGGGCCAGCGCCACCGTGCAGCAAAAGATGTCCGAGGTTCATTGGGAGAGACTCTCTAACTCGCTGCCTTTCTGTGCGATGATACCCAGACGTGGAGACACCCACCCAGACACATAGGCACACCTCAAGCAAACACTCACATACTTCGTCCATGTTGCCTATGTTGCATGCACCCCTCCCCCACGTTGCAGCATCCCCTGTTGCGACATTCCCCACGGTGACGAGCGACCTTCGCGTGCTCGAATGTGTTCGATGTGCTCAACGCCTATACCTATGCGGGTGTCTCGCCCGATCGCCGTCGGGCAACAGTCTCAAAGTTGAATACGAACAATAATACTAGACTAAACATACTAACGGCACCGAATCTGTAACAATTAAAATAAAGTAAGCAACAACAACAACAACAACAACAATAACGAATAAAAAACAACAATTAAATTAACGACACACCACATCGAACTGGTGATGTTAGCAACACATGACAAAACTATGCATTTGCAAAGAGTGATTGATGAGCCCGATGTTGATTAAGACACCTACCTGATGATGCAGCAACAAATGTTGAAATGTTTCCGTTTTCAGCTGGCGGTTCCCGGGCGCAATGATGATGCTCTGTCTTCTTCTAAACAATATCAAGTCAACCCTACCACCATCCGCTATGTGTGACTAATAACGATAGGTTTCCTGGTGTAGCTGTTGCGTTTTTATCGTTACGATGATAGTCTCGTCTCGTTGCCAGCTATTTTTGTTGCTGCTGTTGTTGTTATTAATTTAATCGTTTTTGTTGTTGTTGTTGTTGTTGTTGTTGTCGTTGCTGTTGCTGCTGCGTCTGCACTTGAGCTTCCAATTTTCTTCCAAGATTTCAACCGACCTAACGCAATAGACAAATGTGCGTCCACATAAACACACACACACACACACAAACCCAGAGACTAACTTCCGTCGCTTCTACTCACCGATGCACAATTCCCACGGTAGTTTTTCACAACGCTGTTTTATCGCCTGTGTGCGACAACAATTAGTGTGCGTTTAGATATTGATCGGTGGTTGCAGCAGCAGCAACGGCAATATCAAATTCGTTGTTGTTGTCGTCGTCGTCATCCTTTATACATATATAGTTAGATATATCCTGAGAGTGTACGGAGGTAACAGCCACAACAATTATTCCATCAGCTCAGTAGAAGCATCAACGGGAGCAGCACAAACACCGTCAGAACAGACAGGAGTAGCAAAAACAACAACAACAACAACAACGGCCGCAGCACCAGAACCAGCAGTGACACACGTTACGCTGGAAGACCTACAGCAGAAGTTCTCTTCCAGACTCTTCCAGGCTCTCTTCTCAGGCGGCAGCAGCAGCAGCAGCCGCATCAGCTCAAGGCACAAACAACTAGTTTACTAACTATTTAACCATCCGACGACGACTCTGTGGCCGAGAAGTGCGACGAAGAAGTTATCCAGGACATAGGCGGAGCGAAACTTGTTGGCGACTTGCTCGCTGGCGGCAATTCCCAGCGACGTCTTGGGGGTGGTAGAACTAAATAAACTCCGCGACGTTTTTCTTTTTCCCACTTTTGCTGTAGCGGCTTGAGCTGTGTGTTGTCTGCGGGTTGTCTGTTGTTTTGAGAACTTTTCGCTTTGTTTTCTTTGTTCCGTGTGTATATTTGTCCTTCGTGTTTTGCTGCATTCGCCTTTTGTTGTTGTTGTTGTTATTGTTGTTGTTGTGCGGATTTCGTGATTGCTGTCCTTGTCGATGTCGACGTCGTACGTCGTCGTCGTCGTCGTAGTTGCGTTATGGTAGTTAATGTAACCACTAACTCTCACCAAGCGGTCTTTTTACAGACCTGAACAACCAGGGGTCGAATCAACCGTTTGTGAAGTCGCCGCGATCAACCAACACTCTGAAGAAGTCCCGCCGGAACAACGGCGTTTCAACAATATCCAACGACAGCTGTCCGCATCTGCTTACTGCAGCTGTTCTTACAGCTGCACCGCGTGACAACGAAAACGAACACCTTGAAAGTGTTTCGAGTTGGTTGTTAGCAACGTTGGCAGCGATTAAACAGATGGAATTCTTAACTCATGTTGTCATGTGTGGAGACATAACACTCTTGTGTGGCGCTGGGTGTTGAAAATAGTGGTGGTGATGGTGGTGGTGGTGGTACAATGTACTGCTGCTGCTGCTGTTGTTGTTGTTGTTTGAACGACAGCGATGCCAACGTCGATTTCTTGATGTCATAAAGACAATGATGAGAAGAAGAAGAAGAAGAAGAAGAAGGACTAAGTAAAGTTCTCAACATGCCTAACACACAAACACACAATCACGCTAATACACTCGCAAGTATGCTTATCCCGGCAGTGGCACAGGACGCCGTGTTCCTACTTACTACTACTGATGGTGACCAACGTTGGTGACCAGCGAGCAGCTGTAGCAACAACATCAACAATATACTTCTACGACGACGACAACGACGACAACGATGATGGTTACATCTCCAGCAGCACAAGAAACACCACCACCATCGCTTCAACCAGACACACCAGCAACTGTAGCAGCAGCAGCAACAACCACCGAAAGTTGCAGCGCTTGAAGAAGCAGTTGAGACATTAGCCAGGCAGACAGACAGCCAGCCAGCTAACCCAATCAAGCAACACACCGTTGATGCATCATCAATCAGTCCATCAATCAAGATAATTCCCCCGACAATCAATCACTCAATTCGATATATATATAGATATATCCATCCATCTAACTAGGCTGGTTATAGCTAGTTAGGGAGAGAGCGATAGACATCTCACTTCATGACAACGAAGACTCCGACTCCGACGACGACACGACGATGGCCGCCTGATTCCCAGCCGCCAGCAACTGAAGACGAGCGGGCTTTGCTTTTTTGCCTCGACCCGCCGGCTCTACCGTCCGTCCGTCCGTCCGTCCGTTCGCTGCTACCCTGCTTCGGCTACGAGCAGGCTGTATGTAGTAAGTAGAAAGAACTTACAGCAACTTCCCTCTCTCAGGCAGCTGGCGGCGTCCTCTCCACAGCCACCATCGCCACCATCCCCACCATTATCAGCATCATCGCCATCACTATTATCAGCAACAGCAGGCAGCCAGTGTGTGTTGCTTTATGCTGGCTCTATTGGTGGTGATTGTGCTGGCTTTATTGGTGGTGATTGTGCTGGCTCTATTGGTGATTGCGCTGGCTCTATCGGTGGTGGTGGTGGTGTCGTTGTGGTATTGATGCTTGAACAGCCTCCGCAAGCCGCAACAGCAGCAGCATCATCGTCATAAATTTTTATTAACTACTAGAATAATTAATTACTTTAATTATTAATTCACAATTACTGCTAACTACTGCCACAATAATCGTCTTAATACGAGAACAAACGGAGTAACTCGGAATGAAGACGTGTGAATACGTCGATCGTGTTGTTGAATAAGGCAGCAACAACAACAACAACAACATCATCAACAGCAATCATAGCGACGGAAATAAGCAATAAGAACAATAATAAGTAAGAGCAACAATAGTTGGCAACAACAAAAAACAGCACAAACACGCACTACACTCATCCGTACATTTTATGAAACACTTTGGTATTGTCAAAGAATTAACCCGGACATCAGCAAGTAGTTAACACGCTAAATGTAAGATAACAGGTTGGTGTTGGCGGGCTGTGTTCTGGGGGTGTGGTGGGGTAGCGGGGGAGTAGGAGAACGGGTTGAGAGTTTTTGCAGGCGCCAATTTTTTCAAAATCCTCATTGCCCGCCATTTGGCGTTGCCTGCTCGAGGTTAAACGTTCAACTACGTTCGTATACTATAATAGACTCCTCTTTGTCTTTGGGGGTCAGCATGTGTCGCTTGTTCGGACTGGATTAATTCCTCCCGGATTTTATTAAAATATATATAGTAGAAACATGTTAAGGACGTGTGTTTACACATAAAATATCTTTTCGACGACACCTGAATATATATATATATATATATATATATATATCTTCGTGCAAAACCATTATATCGCCCTTCGGAATAATTAGGTCATGTGCATCGTACGAAAAAAAAAATCATGTACGTTATCAATAAAACGCACTTATTAATATCAGAGTGATTTTTATGAAAATACAATTTAGTCTCTTTTTTCCAACCATTCTGACCAACAAGTACGGGAGCACATCTGCAACCATGCTCAGACTTCACTTAACAGATAATAAGTTTTTTTCAAGCTTTATAACAGTTAGTAATAAGTAAATCCTAATCATTGTACTATCCTAGTCGAATGTCATTATGTACATGAGTTGCGCCAAGACGCTTTAGAATGACCTGCGGACTTAGATGCGCGATTAACGCGCTACTGTACAACAATACACATATTGTAACTATATATAGTGACTTCTACTTCCAGACTAATACGACCACCGGCATTTACCGTAACGGTTAAACCGTTATGTCGAGTTTTGACGCTATCGGACAAGCCCGACTGTTTCTGCTACGCTGTCTTTTTTTCTCTCAAGAGATCCGAAGTCCATCCGAAGCGCGTTAAAGACCTCCCGGTGGCTGGAGATTGCCTCCAACATTTGTCTTGCCAAAGAAAAAGAAAACGATAAAGAAGCGCCCAAGCGGTGGAAATCTTACTGATCAAACGCCTAGTACTATTTCTACAAATACGTTGATTACTGAGTGAACGACTAAGCTTTTAATAAGTAAAAATAGTTCATCTGTAGCATATATGTAACGTCTAAATCAGAAGCGTATCGATTACCAGTAATCAAAACATTACACACGACACAAGCATTACTTTTTAAGCGACCATTGTTTTATTTTTAAGGTTTCTTATTAAAGCGTACTAATTTGTGAATTAAAAGCAAATGAATTAAATTCACTAAATTGACGAGCAAATTGAATTAAATCGATTCAACCCAGTCAAAAGAGCTTTACGTTTGCAAGAGCAAATGAACGACCGCTTTACCCTCTATTATCGGCTATTGTGATGTATTGCGTTAATTATTGTGATTTATTGCGTTTAGTGAGGGAGACACCAGGTTCCTCAGCTGTGCAAAACCGCCTCACGCCTTTTAGCTACTACATCGAGCGAGACGTGACAATCATCGCCTTACTTCTATTGCAGTTTGTTGAATTGTCATCATGCATTCAACAGTGTCCGTAGGTATAATCTCCTGTGTACGAGCAAAATAATGGACTCCTGTTTCCTTAAGATACGTCTATCGGCTTATCTGGAACCTCGCATTTTGGTCCTGGCCAGCCGAAACAAATCGGTCTCAACAAGTGACCCTCTTGTGCTCTTCGTCCTTTAGCCGTATTTGTACGATAACGTGTTTGGCCAGGGACCCCGTGACAGTCCGCTCAGTCCACAGAATATGAAATTTATATGCCTGTTTGTGACGATTCGTCAGTATGCGAACTTAATGAATGGCCTGTTGTCTGGCTGCTCAACTACATCTGGCGAGATCCTGGAGCTCTAACGAGATCCACTGCCACTCTCTGGTAAATATCGGCACATAGCTGCTGGATCGACAGACTTCCTCGCATAGCTTGACTCTGCTCGGGCCCACTGTTTGTACTGAAATCGGCGATTGGTACTTTGAAAGACGACGGAGTCCTATTGAAACCAGTGCCACCCTATCTAACATGAAATCGGTTTCCTAACCTTAAGCCTTAGAAAATAATAAGATGCGAATAGTCT
>QVRM01007140.1:115000-133956 GCA_003439945.1 Dermanyssus gallinae | reverse complement strand
TAGCGGTAGGGGCAAACACGAACAGGAGCGAGAGAAATAGTGAGAGTGCGAGATGGCATATATATATATATATATATATATGGAAAGAGAGATACATATATGTATATATATATATATATATATATATATATATATATATATATATATGGAGAGAGATACATATATGTATATATATAATGAGAGAGAGAGAATGGTATCTATGATGGTTTTGGATGGGCAACAACACCTATCATTGTAACACCCGTAATATCGCCGTGATCTGTGTAACTAACACATTGTAGTCCGGCTGGTGCTGATGCTGCTGTAGCTGCTTACGCTGCCAACGTTGTTACGAGGTACCACTGTGGGCTAATCATATAGCCTTCTAGCCCTTACGCCTAGAACGACATCTGTAACTAGTAATAATAGTACAACAACTATTATTACTACTTCGACTACAACTAATACTACAATTGCTATTACTACTACTACTGTTATGACTACTACTACTACGGTTAATTGTACGACCACTATCACGCCAGCGCCTACGCCAAAGACCGTTAATAGTTTAGGCGGAATTGGCGCAACAGTCCGCCACAGCTTCGATAAAGATGACACGCAAACACACACAGGTTCTATTCTGTGAGCGGCGCCTGTGAATCGAATCGACACAGAAAGAGTTGAATAGACAGATTTATTCCGTGCATGTTATTTTACCGATCATTAGGCGCGGGGGTTGGGAAGTATAGGGGCAGCAGAGAGAGAGATATACAGGGAGAGACAGAAAGAGCAGATACTATAATGCAGCATCTAGCTTCATCATCTTCAATGCATTAAGGGTTGGTTAGCCGTATGTGGCAATAGATACAAGCACAAATACGCGCTAACAATACACATAGACTGCACAAATTACATATACGTATATCATCCATACCAGCCTGTTATTTGCATTCTAGTATAGTTACGGGCAACCTCTGCTGCTGCTGCTGCTGGCCAGTACATCCATTCGAGACCAAATCCAAAAAAGCCCAAATGATTTTTTTTGGGCATGTCGCGTGGAAATGAGCAAGTGCAAAGCGATAAACCAGTTGGTCGTACCTTTTGCTACTAGAATTAAAAATATTTTTTAAGGAGGTTGTTTTTAATTCTAGACTATCCTCCGTCCCCTACGGGCTTGGAACTTAACCTGAGGTATATCTTCAATGCACCGAGGGCCGGACATGTTAAGATATCTAGGGTTTCCCTAACAGTCCTTGTGGCAGCATGGCCGCTGACTCTCAGCGGTATGGTTTATCATCTATTCTCAATGAGCATCGCTCAAAGAAAATTCGATCAACAACAGGGATCGAACCGGCGACACCCCGGTAACTGACAACCATGACTAGCGCACTAGTCCCCTAGACCACGCCGCCACCTTTTGCTACTAGGTAAGAAATTGTCAAAGCAGACGTACCTAACGCCAGCGATTGGCCTACTCTCGTATACATATACATATCAACTGTTAATGTTATTGTTGTTGTTGCAAATGTTGTTGTTGTTGCGATTGTTGTTGTTGTTGCTGTTGTTGTTGCGATTGTTGTTGTTGTTGCGATTGTTGTTGTTGCTGTTGTTGTTGTTATTGTTGCGATTGTTGTTGTTATTGTTGCGATTGTTGTTGCGATTGTTGTTGTTGTTATTGTTGTTGCGATTGTTGTGGTTGTTGTAGTGGTTGTTGCGATTGTTGTTATTGTTGTTGCGATTGTTGTGGTTGTTGTAGTGGTTGTTGCGATTGTTGTTATTGCGGTGGTTGTTGTTCATGCTGTTGTTGGCATCGCCGTCGTTGCTGTGGAACGATTTCATCGCGACAGCGGAACAGTAAGTAAAACGCGAGTTGTCGGCTTTGACTTACCGTTTCCACCACGAGCACGAGAGCACGACGCTAGCCGGTCAAAACTAATTACAATAATAAACACACATCCAATGGCTATCGATTGATGAATGGCTAGACTAAACAGACGAGTGTGTGGCGATGGGTAACAATTGTGTTACGCACAAGCGTTACCTATTATTACATACGAACATCGTCTTCGTTACAATGGTTACAAGTATTATTACTATCATGATGATGATGATGATGACGATTATTATAATTATTATTAATAAGTCTAATAAGTCTAGTAGAAGTAGTAGTAGAAGTAGTGGAAGATGTAGTAGTGCTTGTAGAACGAGTACCGGCTCGCGATGCATTCCGCGTTTGCACGAACAATGCAACCCGCTTACAGACGGTACTAATAATAATAATAATGACCCTGCGTACGTACCTAATGAAGCCAAGCGTCAAGAAGAAGCGCCACACAGCAGTGGGGGCAACGCGCAAACACCGGCAACAACAACAACAACAACAGCTTCAACAACAACGAAAACTACAGCAACAACTACAGTAGCAGCGGCAGCAACAACATCAGTAGAAAAGGATGCGCAAGAACATGATGAGAAGGAGGAAGAGCTAAACATGATGCAGAGAATAACGGCAGCCGTTGGTCGTCGTCGTCGTTGTTGTTGTTGTTGTTGCTGTTGCTGTCGTCGTCGTCGTCGTCGTTGTTGTCGTTGTCTTCGGCGTGTTTCGACGTCGAATACCGGTTTGCAGGCGTCATCGGTGTCGGCGGTCATCGGAGGCCGTCCAGCCGTGATTTTCACGAGCTGTCAGCCACGCTAGCAACAACAACAACAACAATACGAACAACAATACCAACAACAACTACTACAGCAGCAGCAGCAAAAGCAACAGCAGTCTCGTTATCGATAAGTCTGACGTCGAACGGGATGACGTTAACTTCACTGTCATCACCGTCATCAATACAATTAGCAAAGCATCATTTATCTGGTGGCGGCGGCGGCAACGGCGCCATAGCCAATGCCGGCTAGTCAAGTGCACAATCTAATAGCGTTGTTCGTTGTTGTCGCTGACGGCGACCTTTGATGCTACGAAACATGGCGTTATGGCGCCGACGATCATGATGGTGGTGGTAATGCACGCGTGCCGTATATTGTAGTTGTAGTTGTAGTAGTAGTCGTAGTGGCTTGGCCAGCTATTTCCGGACCAGCCGCTACTTAAATGATACCTGAAGAAGTCTTACACTGCCCAACAAACGGATTAGGCCACACTATGGCAAATGACGTACGTAAAAGCCATGCGCTTAGACGCGTCATGTTTGTACCATTAAACGTGTACAAATATATATATATATATATATATATATTCATATATATATATGCATATATATGAATATATATATATATATATATATATATATATATATAAATAATATTCGCCTATAGAATAATCGTCGCCTCTGACACTAACAGTTGCTGGTTCAATCTCAGCGCGACACGGCATACCACTTTCAGTGAACATTTCCTAAAGCTTGCTTATTGGTTTAATGTTGTAATAAATAAATATCAGATGCAGTGATGAGTAACCTGCTTAAACTGGGTTTGGCTCGGTCTCGAATTTTTTTTTATCTTGAGCGAAAAGCAGCCGGGAAACGAATGAGAATGACTATGGAGACAAAGTGAAAGACCTTGCAGCTATAGTTGGTCTGGAAGATTAAATAAGTAGGAGACCACCTCCTTGTTCCAAAACTAAATGGAAACAATTACTGTAAGAACTATCCGTCGTTTTTTTTATTGATCTGCATGCCGGAACCTAATCATGCTGATCATACATTTTCTACCGTGCTTTTTGCGTTGCCAAACGTCTTACGAGTGAAAACTGATTTTACCGTCTTACGCCTTGCCCCCTTCTACACCTACTATCAGACTTACGTTTTTTGGGATCTTTGTTTTGGCAATGCGGCTAGGTACATTTCTATTTTTTATGCTTATCATCCCATACGCATTCTTTCACTGGGCGCCGGTTTTCCTTGGAGACGAGCATGCTATTTATTATCCTCTCTGATGCCAGCTCTCGAGTTCCAAGGTCTTACGTCAGTTTGTTTTGTCCTTCATGAGAAGAGCGCGGGTTTGCATGATGCACTGTCTTTTGCTACTTCTAGTTTGCACGGAAGGCAGTTTGGATTAAACTCTCACTGCTGAAGACAGTCGTGACCGGTTAGAATCTGTGCCAAGTCGGATCTCTCTTTCCGTGCTTTCTATGGAAGCAAGGCCTGAGATCTGCTATTATCCTCTTCGTCCATCGTGCCGCTTCGCTGATGACAAAGTGCTCATTCTGGGAGTAGCTCCAAAGCTTCTCTTAGGCGATAGTTCCTCCACCAGAACAATGCGCCAGTCCATGGGGCTAAAAACACTGAGGCATTTTTAGCCGCATTGGGAGTCACGCTCATAAATCGCCCAGCGGCGATTATACACGCTGCTTGGCGCCGTAAGATTTCTTTGTTTTTGCCGACAATAAGAACAATTGAGTAATTTACGTTTCGATTCGTGCAAACGGAACTCACAAAACATGAAAACGCAATTCAAATGTCTATGCAAACCTCGGGAAATATATGGAAACTAGTGAAGATTTAGTCGAAATTTAAGTAATGAATATCATATCTACTTATTTATCATCCCAATTGCCAGGTCTTCATGTAAAGTACCACAAATACTGATCCAGCAAACGATTATTCGCTGGAGTCAGGTAATTTTTTGTACACCCTGTCGAGGCTAGCAAGGATAATTCGTATGTATTCGTCAAACTAAGCACATTATCGTTGTTGTGTCGCGAGTAATGTTATTATTTTTGTTATTATGTTGTGGTATTTGCGTTGCGTTATGAAATAAGTTATGTTTAATGTACTCTCTAATTTTTGCTCACTATTTTAATAGTGATAGAGTGCGACCGATTGCAATAAGTGTTTGTTCTTATACCTAGGCTCAGACATTCAGCAAGATCGCACATCCGATGGGCGCTGAGTTTCTGCTGTTATGTGTATTGTTGTATTTTTTCTAGATAATTCAATATCAAATCTCTATTACCGTAATTATCACATATAAAATGTTTACTCGTATATGATGCAGCCGGTCCGACTGCAGTATACGGTATATCAAGATTGAAATTTATCACCCGAGGGCATCCCCGTTAAATACTGCCGCGTACAGTAACAACCAGCAGACAAGGCATGGTAAGCGCTTAAAGTATATTATTTAATATCTGGATAAGTCAGTTTGAATTGAATTAAATAATTATACGAAATACTTACGTGCCCCGTGCTGAACACGCGTTCAGCCGTTAACGAG
The DNA here is from genome assembly GCA_003439945.1 of Dermanyssus gallinae. Taxonomy (NCBI): domain Eukaryota; kingdom Metazoa; phylum Arthropoda; class Arachnida; order Mesostigmata; family Dermanyssidae; genus Dermanyssus; species Dermanyssus gallinae. The sequence continues at coordinate 128,760 of QVRM01007140.1, read as the reverse complement.
ATGTTTATCAAATAAGAAATCTATACTATGGGTTCAGCTATATAGGGAAACGGAGCCTATGGCCTCGTTTCGATGCCGATGTTGTCTTTGTTAGGCGTTGTTTAAAGAGATCGCTGTATCCACCTCGAAACTGATTTATTAGTTTATGCGGGTCTTCGGAATGTTTATCAGCCTGATGACGTTTACATCAGGTTCTATGGACAAAAAGCAGCATCATAAATGCTCACGTCGTCATTGTTTTTCAGTGCGACGCTAACTAAGCGAAGTGCGTTCAGCGCCGCCTCGTTAAGAATGCAGGCCGTAGGGCCTCTCAAAGTCAATTGTCTGTAACAACAATGCGAAAAACCATGACCTCCGCGTATTGAACGATCTCGTCCATAATTCATCGATGAAGAACTGCGCTAATGGCGGATGCAGCTGTCGATGAAGCTCGATGTCGGTGCACCGGCAGGAAGGTGCTACATTTACCGTTGCAAATCGCCTATATGGCTTTCTCATGTACAGACACAAACAGATTGATTCATAGTTGGGAAGCTTTTGTATGCTGCTTTGTCCACGACTCCTTGTTTTTGTAGTGCACGTGACAGACATCCGTATTGTGTAGAAAGTTGTATTAGCCTACTATATGTTAAACTAACCACTTGTCTTCACAACGTGAAGACATCTTATGCAAGATAAGCTCGTATGATTGTTGTTATGCGGTTATTATACGGATCCTGTTTAGCACTCACTTACACTTCGCAGGTGCTACGTGGGTAGAGAAACTGTGGGAATGATACCATTCTGGTTTTGCATCTGTCCTACTTAACAAATGGAAACATATTTTGAGTACGCATATTGAGTTTTTTTTCAGTTTCGGGGTTTCGGTTAGAGAATTTTATTTTGCTTCATCTGCATATCATTGTTATTATATCTTCAATCATGACTAGTCATTGTTCACCAAGCATTCAATCACATTCATTGTATGTGAAGAAAACTAAAAATATGAACAGTGTCTCGCCATGACGTTATCGTGTGTGCTGCTATGTATGAACTCCTTCCCGTACAAGTGTCAAGGGTGTAAGGTGTTTTACCGTGAAACAAAACGTTGCAGTCGTACGTATGAAAGAATCATGCGTAGCACCGTAATGATTCCAATACATGTACTGTAATGGGAATTCCGGTTTTTGACTTTTGTTTTTAAAACGTATTTATTTATTTTTAACACCACTAGAACGAAACTCAAAAATATCAAAACAAAACCGGCTGACTGGCGCTACAACATAAATGATATATGTTGACAGGGGTTTACGTGAAGATTCATTCCCATGGGCGTAAAGTCTGTTTGGTTAGCAAGATCGCAGTTCTTGGAGTCAGCGCGAACTTGTTGATGGTTGATGATGGTTTAGTATATTGGCAACGAATAATAGAAAAATACATAAAAGATTGAGACCTCAGAGATCCTGATTTAAATCTAGGGTTGTCGCCTTCCGGGATCTTTTGAACAGTATACAGGGAAATCGGTAGAAACACGAACGGCTAAAGGCAAATTGCTTTTATTTAAATTATGTTGCCCAGAATTGTCAATAACAAACCTGTTGTATCTCAAAAGATTACGACGGTTACACACAAAATAACCTACAACCGGTCTTAGCTATTTTGGTCTACAAAAAAAAAAACAATAATCTTAGAAATTGGCTGGTTAATGAATCTAATCTAGATGTTCTCTTAGCGCATGTTCTCAATGGCAGAATATTTTATCTTAATAGCTTTTAAAGAGCAGAGCAATGCCTAAATACCAGAACCTAAGGCAATGATATATGGTCCCATATGAGGGACCGCACTGAAGTTCCTAATGTACATATTATAGAGGTTCAGTATAGTAACGGGAAGTCGTATGTGTGTAAACAGTCTTATTTCTGTTGCGGTCGCTTTAAAAATATATCACTTATTTCCTAACAAAATAATACTGAATTAAATAAAAATATTTTTGTTTCGTGCTATCTTATACCCATATATATATATATATGGACGCACGTGCACATGAGACAATTATTAACGCCATAAAATAAAAGTAAATAAACATAATAATCGTTCTTATCGTATAAAGCGAAAGTAAGTGTCTAAAAAGAGTACCTGCAATCTATAATAAGAGTTATGGTAGTGCGCAGAAGTAAGTGTTCCCGGAAAGATAGTATTGCCTGCTAATCTTCCGTAATGTCTAGGTATCTCTCTGGGTTTTCGAAGTGCTATATATATATATATATAAACACTCCTGCGCCATCGCAAATCACTTTTATCATAACAACGCGCAAGTCGCTAAAAAGCTCTCATTCACCTGTTTGCGCAAGCTTAACTCAAGCGCGTAGTGTCCTGTGCCGCGCTACACTAGGGCCGACAGATCTCAAGGCACTTCAGTATTGCCTAAAGTACGTCACAGAGGCAGATCTTAAAGTTCAGCAAGACGAACCAATCAACCTGAAACGGTTAATAGTTAGTCTTACATAGATCCACCCATACCGTTATTAGGAAGTGGACATATCACCTGTTCAAGCATAGGGTTCTCAGCATGTCAGTCCATTCCATTACTTGGAACTTTCACGAATTTTGTCCACGCAAAGTTTAGCTATCAGATATTCTGATACATGCCAACGAAAAAGGAGGACAGCATTATGCAACGAGTTCTGCAAAACCAGGACTTATAAGGGTTGGAACTGCCTGCAAAATAAAGGCATTACGCAGGCCAGAGTACCCGGTTTTGCAGCGGTCGTACAGACGGAAAGCTCCCGAACACTAGCCTGCCATTAGGGCTTCGTGTGAAGAAACTAAGAGAGAGAATCTAGCCCTTAGACGACCAACGATAACACTTCCACCGTCGCAGTTGTCATAAGGCTCGCCAAGCGCTTTTGCCGACATTACTGACGCCAGGCAACCCTTTAAGATAAAAATTAATTTTAAACGAAACTAGCACCATATTTAAAGGCTCACGTTGTAAGTGCTAGCAAAATGTATACTTTGATCGAAGAGAAGCTATTGCTAGCATGGGATCCAGGTTGAGAAAGCGGTGATAGGGGGTCCTGGAGAGAGGTAAGGCCTCTTTGTTCTTTTGGCCGCAAATTGAGACGCCAGATTGCATGCTCTAGGGGCCCTGCAGAGTTTCATGTCTTGACTAAATCTGCAATTACCAAAGTCTCAGTCATCCTATCGACAAACCAATCATACCTGCGTGTTTAGAAGAAAAGTTTGCGTTATGCTTTTATTAGTTATCATCATTTGTTCTGCTCGAAGGAGAACAAAATATGTATTGAATTGATGTGTTATAAATAATTCTCAATTAATTATACTCTTTGCAATTCTTATATTTTGACGTTCACGCCCAATTACCTATATTTTTAAAAACGTTCCCGCGCCCTCGTTCCATTAGGAAAAAAAATGGCCGAGTTTTACTGGCCCTCAAAGTTTGTTGAGCGAGTTGTGGAATACCTTATATATATATATATATATGCTGTTTGAGAAAATCCTCAGAATCAGCCGCCTCCCCGCGTTCTGCCGCAAGCCCCAAGTGGATTGGCCCTGCCCGTCACGCATTGGGCAACTTAGGCCACACCACAAAGGGAAGCAGGCTTGCTGACGTGTGTCTGCGGATAAGGTGAGGTTCAATATTGTCTCTACCGTAGCCAGCAAGCGGTCATTGACCATCCAGTGCAGTGATAAATTTCATCAAAACATTTTATAAAATGCTCGGCAGCAAAAAATCTTTTACAAACTTAAGGTGGTTAACATGGTGCATGTACCTTAACGTTCCGCTACAACGTGAAGAAATTGTCACGAACGGGCACGTCCGATTCGTATCCGATGTCGATGAGACCAAAACTATTTATTCTCTTCGCGTTGTCACCATACCAGCACCTGTATTCACTTTTCCAATTAACTACGGTACGGTACGGCTCTTGCCACAGTATGTGTTATCCCCGAGACTGCATCTTGTGTATTCACTTCAGATGGCCAAAAGAGATATTTCACGGACTCTGTGTATATAGGACTTTGTCACTCTATGTTCCGTTATTTGTTCCAGACTTCTCCGGCTATTTTTGGAAATGTTGCACCTTTATGAAGGCAATTTGTATTTAAAAATCCTTGTGACAGCGCGGAATGACCAACCGCAAAACCTAAGTGTGCCACCAAACTGTGTAGTTTAGTTTCTAATGCGCAGTCTTTGCCCCTTGTCGGGGATGGCCGCCGTACTGTCTCTTCGAAACTACTTCACCTGGCCACTTTATTTGTGTTATATATATAAATATATATACACGCGTTCTATATCACTTCTTAGATAGATGTCCAAGTGTCTTGTCTGTCGCGTTTCTAAACATAAGCTGGTCTCTACTCGAAAATACCAGTCCCCATCTGAACAAACCCATTTTTTCGCCTCGTTTTGTGAAACGTAGATCGCAAAATTCTAAAACTGTACACAAAATAATTTATTCTAACCCTTTTTATATTTCTCGCTAACGAATTCCACTTATCTTAAGCGGCTTGTATATATATGCATATTGCGTGATGCGTGTTACCTGTTGAAAGCTGCGAAAGCAACTGACAACATTTAATTGCTGTATCATTGAGGGATTTTTCATTTCATCAATGTCGACTCAGCTGTTCAAGTTTTAAATGATCTAAATAAGTGTGCATTTAATTAGCACACGGAAGCAGTACAACTATATATAGTTTATAAGCGTTGCCTAAACTAACATATATAAAGTTACCTAAGTTAAAGTAAATATAATACATAATATATATAACATTTATAAGCACTGCTTAACCGGCTAGTACAAACGGCAAAGTTTCGTCATAGGCAAAGAAGTAAAAAAGTCGTCGTCAACTGAATCATGTTCGCCTTGCCAGGTAAACATAGGTATATAGGTTTAATTAGAGTCATGAGTGGCTTACATTTATACAGAGGTCACAGATTCTCAAACAACATGAAAGACTAGTATGAAGGGTCATGAAATTTTCTTTTCATATTATATGTTGTCATTATGATCATTATTGTGTTCGGCTAATATTAGGGTAAGATACCTAAACAGTATTGCTTGGCATCTTGCTTGACCACTGCCAAAGAGGAAAGTACGCGCACATTTAGAAGGAGTTTGTTCCAAGATGTTACATCAAGATTTGATATTGAGACACACGAGATTGGCTACATAACGCTGTAGACAAGATGAGAAGTCGTGTATGTGATTCGCTTGTGCTCACGGTTGATGTCCAGTGGGAAATATGGAGCAGGTTGGGAGGAATTTTCATTAGGATATGTTTAATCTCAGTAACGACAAGCATTTGTAGAGGGTAGGGCAGAACGGACATCTCTACGTATTTACGACGTATAGACAGACTCCCATGGTGCACATCCACTTATTACTTGCAAGGCTCTTTTTTGCAAGCAGAATAAAGGATATACAAGACGCATATAAGTCATTCCAAATATTTCAACTGCGTAGGTAAAAAAAAACCTATGGATGCAGACGTCGTACGTAGCAGACAGAAAGTCGCCGAGCAGAATATTGCGGCTCCTGACCAGGGCAGCGATGCTCCCTACAACTTTCTTGCAAATATTATTTGTATGAGCTTCAAGCGATAAACTTCCTTGAAACGCATTGGCAGTCGGTTATAACAAATAATCTATGAAGACGTACACGTTACGTGATCTTAGTTTTCTTACTATATCTTTTGCCTATATTATAATTTTCTATTATTTTCTCGCGCTCGTGCGAGCGCACGTTTGCGTGGAAAACCTACGGTCACCTACTAACAAGGTGCTACCCACATACACGATGTTCTCAGATTAAACGCCTTTGAAATTTTAAAATTAGACTAGGTTGCCTACTACTAACCGGATGCATCTGTAAAAGCTTTGCGAAGTTCAATCTTTCAAACTGGCGCAGGATAGACATTCTAGGATGTTCAACCAAGCTGGCGCAAGAAGATTTTTTCGAAGTGACGGAGAGATTCATCCTTGCATCCCACCGGAATCAGTAAAAAAAATGCTGCTGAAAATGCTGATATGATTTTGTGGTTTAAATCAAACTGTTGGTGTACTTTTTTTTTCGATATGGGAGGTAATATGTCAGTATTGCATGATGCAGATGCGTCGTTAGAAGCAAACAGTAGTACAAATAGTACGGAGCTTACAAAGTCACTAAACCTGGATTTTTCGCCATCCACTTACGGTCGGAATTGTAGCGTATAGCCTCGAAAGATTGAAAGGGGAGTTTCGGCTCTCTTACCAAACCGGCTCGGAAGACGCCGGTCCTCATGCCCAAAGTCTTCCGTCTTGAGAGGGTAGGTCGAGATCCCGCCGAGTATTCAGCTATTCCCCCCCCCCCCCCCGTCCCTCTGCTCCATCATCCGTCACTGAGAGAGCCTTCAGGACTAAGGGCGCCGCCGCGCGAACTCTGCTAAGGGGGAAGTACTATAGAACCACTATATGTGCGATATTGGCAGGCTTCCCGCTGTCGGAGAGGATACACATGTCCGTTCGCACGTTTCCGGTCTTGGCCATGTTCGATTGAAACTGAATAGTGTGAGACGCAAACTCTCCATGTCCTGTTTTCCATGAACTATGCCGCGATATCTGGTATGCGTGTCCTGATCCATCATCTACTGTCTCATTTACCCAACTCCTCCTGCCATTGGGCTAGTATTACTGCTCTAGCGGTTTCTTGGGTACGTGGCGGCGGAACAGGGAAAAACGACGCTAAGATACGCCGCCCTGCAAGACCCTTTCCTGTTTCAACCAATTGCGCTTAAGATACTTAGAAAACCTGGGCTACTAACCATACATTTTCGAGAAAGATTAGCTTGGCGGCGATCTTCAAAAATGCTCAGGTAACAACACAATAATCAGATGTGCACAAACCTTTTGAAATGAATATATATCGTGTCTAATTAAAGATACCAAAACGTACTTAACACAGTACTGGAACACGAACCAGCGATGGAAATAGTGGGACAGAAAAACTGCATACACTCCCACTTAGCGAGAATAAGAAGAATCACCTATTATATATATATATATATATATATAGAGAGATATATATATATATATATATATATATATATATATATATATATATATCGCGTGTGATAATAATTATTATTTCCCGCCAAAATCTGGACGTTTGGGGTTTCTTCCTCAATATTGTAGTAGTCATCTGCCCGATGTGTGGCTAAACCCTGCACCAGGGCCAGCCCGACGGTTTGCTCTGCGGAACCACTCTGTAACAGGATGCCCAGGATTTTAAGATTAAAAATTGAGTGATGTTGAGATTAGAAAACAAATAGTTTAGCGTCAAGAAATTGCCATGCTAGTACCATATATATATATATATATCGATTATTCTCGGATAAAATGGTTGTATGGTATTATGCAAGAATGCCGTTAAAATAGTCCAAACCGGCAAGGCTTCATTTTGCTGGGCATACATAATATTCGAAAACAACTTTTTTTTAAACTGTAAATACGTCAATCTGTATTCATGTCCAGGGCTATGTTCGAAAAACGTTGTGTATTCAATTGCCTTCGATCATACGTTTAAGACCTGCAGACTGCCTATAAGCTTAGCCTTATTATTGAATTATAAGCAAAATGTACTAAACGGTCTATGAAGCTTACGCCTTTCAGCGTTACATTAGAACTGGTCCAGGTGTTTTATGCAACTGCTATGAGCTTTTCCACATCCTAAATCATGCGAGGATATCTCCAGCAAAATTGACTGCATTCTCTTTATTTCGCCTTTAAACCCACTGTAGTAGCTACATGGCTAATCCAGTTCTCGTCGCCCCGTTAACCTGCTCGGTTCCGCTCTTTTAACCTTCGCGTAATTTTTTGGTGTTCTTGGTCACAGCAAGGCTATCATATTTTGACCTCAAGTTTTGCTCTGTTATGCAAAGAATCCTGCAAGCTCAAAGTTGGAAAAGTCTCCCAAGATAGCAGCTGTGGAAAACTTAACTCCAAAATGGATAGCCACACAATTTCTGCTATTGACTGCTAAATTTCGAATCAGCTCGTTGGAGAAAGTCCTTCCGCACTACTTCAAGCACTGGAATTCAGGTTTTTCCAAGTTTTGGACAAACCCTAGTTATTTGTGTCACTTATATTGAAAACATAGTCAAGTAGGGACTTCGATTGGGATGAAACATCTATCAAAAGATAACGCAGGTGTTCTAAGGTCAGTTCAACAAGAACCGAAATCTTGCTTTGATCAAAGAGAGCTTTCAGTGCAAGTGTAGACCACGAAAGCGTGGCCAGAAAGCGGAGCTGCAAACGACCATTAAGGACGAAGCCATATACAGCATAGCTGTGTACTATACCGCTGAAGGCCTAGAGAGGTGGCCATGTTGCCACAAAGAGTGTTAGCAAAACCTATCGTTAAGAGTACGCTTTGCGGCGATTCCAATTCCGTAGGGAGCGGAGAATTCTCTCTAATTGAAAAAACTTCCTTACAATTTTTTTTTTAATTCTAGCATAGCTGTATGCCGCTAGTATCAGAGGTTTAGTTATAAACGTTTTTGTCTTAAGAATGAGCCTCTGAAGCACGTCCAAACAGCGACTCGACAAAAAACTAAGGTCATTCTAAGGGCACCAATTGAAGAAAGCTTAATCGGTGCATCGCCAGTGAAGACATAGGACTAAATGCCAATTTGCTGCATGGGAAATGTAGGTGTAGAAACGAATAATGCGTAAAAGTTTGCCTAATTATATATGAGCTGTGTTCTAACAGGGTATAGTGAGCAAACCGAACTTCTTTCTTGACAGCTCGTGTATTTTGATCGCCCGTGATAGAACGTATTGTTGGGTTACCCGCTAGCCTAAGACAAGCGGTCGACGAAATTAGCTCGAGGCGGTGCTTAAGTTGCCAAGGCAACCACCAACGTGTCAAATTTATGAATTGATAAACTGGCAGTTTTGTTTAAATTAAAAACATTAAAGCCCTATATATATATATATATATATATATATATATATATAGATATATATATATAATATAATATATATATAATATAAATATATATCTATATATATATATATACATATAATATATATATATATATATATATATATACATATATATAACGTTTTTTCTTTTTTCTAAAGCATCAAATCGGCCGCCATTCTCACGGGATCATCGACCCACTGGCCAAGGTAAATATGTGGTGATCCATCTGGGCAGCCCAAATCGGTGCCAACCCATTAAAACCTTTATAAAACAAACAGAAATATTATAAATACGGAACCGACAATAGTGCGTTAATAGACGCACTACAATCGCTTTACATGGTTTTCATGCGGCTGATCCAACCAACGTCTGAGCAGCGTCTTTTAGAAACGGGACAACTTCACTTGTTGGCGGGAGAAACACGAGGCGCCTCAAGAGGATCTACCTTCATTTGCTTCAAAAGACGTACGTTAATAATAATGAAAAAAAATATATATATACATATATATCGAGTGGTTGCTACTATAAAGCCAAACACGAATGATAAATTGCAATTTTTGTTTATTTATAAAAGTCTTAGACTATGGTAGACTTCAGCGTATGTACAAGGTATAAATATCATCATTTTTAACTTAACTTTTTATATAAGTATGTGCACACTGTGTGTAGATATGCATCAATAGATTTGAGTCACTTTCAACTACTTCTTAGAGCTTGATGTTTCTTCGGAGTTTCAATCAGGTTTTCGACTTCGACGGCTGATCACAGTCTTCCAGGAATCTCCACCCTGCTCTCACCACTCTGGCCAACTGAAAATAGTTGCACGGACAAAATCTACTATAAGAAAACATTTTATACGTACTTTATATATATATATATAAAAATTTCAAGATTCAAAACGTGATTTATTATAGGAACTGCATAATACAATGCTTTAGTTCTCATAAAAACAGTATATAGAATAAATAAGTAGAATAAAAAAGGATGTCAGTCATGAACAGCCAAAAAAATAAGTTTAGTCAATCGTGAAGTATCACGTATCAAACACACAGCCCAATTAGCATGTGAGTCTCAACCATGACGAAAACATAAATATATATATATATATATATATATATATATATATTATATATAGACCGCCGCATCACGCGCGCTGGCGGAGTAGAGATGGAATGCGGTCACCGGCGCTGCCTTGGCACCCATGCTCTTTTTCTGGCGAAGCAGGAGGTAGACATGTGTGCCGTGAGTGAAAGCGCCGATCATACGTTGTCGGACGCGGCTTGGACCATAAACACGTATTGAACGTATTTATTTATCTAAACGTGTGTGTCTAGCGCGACGAGCGCAACTTGCGGACTTGGCTAGATTCCCATTGAGGGATACACAATATAGGTTCTCGGTTAGCCTAGACGAATCGAAATGAAGGACAGACGAAATGAAAGCACTCGTAGTATAGCTGATTGTTTTTAGATCTCGGTCTCTCGGTTGCGAGGCGAACGCGAATACATTACGCCTACTATTTTTAAGTATATACAAACGCGCTATTCTCGAACACTTCATACCTGATTTTAAGGGCTCGTAAAGCTCGGTAAAATGTCGTTATTTTTCAACTGAATAGGGCGGAGGGAGGGGCGTAATGTATTGATTAAGGGTGGAAGTGTGACAACAAAATTTTGTGTTTGCAGATGTAACTGGCCGGTTGTAAACTGACTTGTGCTTGGCTAAAGTCACGCTATTATGCTGATAAAATTAGCACATTTAGTAAACTGCGCATTTAATAGCAATCATTTTGGTCATAACAAATCGATGGTGGTTCAATTCGTGACATGATTACCATAAGCAGGTCGCCCGATTCCCGATTCCTATTGGGTACAATGTTAACAGGGGGGGGGGGGGGGGGGGTTTAGTGATTACTGTACGTTTTTTTTAAATTCTAGGCCGTCCTCTATCTCCTACGGGTTTGGAATCGTCGTGTATATATATATATATATATTATATGTTATTGCTTCCCTGCCACTGTTACTACAAGATACGACCGGACGCCTTTAGGAGTGGATAAGGCAACCTCACGGCTAACCATCAGACGATCTATCGAACTTTCTCGTTGACTTTCGTTTAACTGATGTATCGGATCGGCTCCAGAATTACAGCGACGTCGACAGAGCACATGACAGAGAAGAAGTGGTCAACAAAGGAACCGAATGATGATAACGCGATGACGGATGACGGATGATGACTAAATTGTTAACGCCAGCAAAGAATAAATTGAATGCCTTTCCTTAGCGAGCCAGTAGCGCAGCGTCATCAAGTCGACGTCGGCTCATCGTAACTGACCGCCGCCACCAAAAATCCACCATTACAAACCGTCGAGACATTGAAGCTATCTCCTAAGCCATCTACTAAGCGCACAACTGTATACGCCATGTGAACGCTAGTACTACTACTACTACTAAGTAAAGCTTTTGGGCTGACCACCCTCAGCCAAGATTTCACGTCCACGGAACTGTTTTTCACATTGCTTTCTGGACGGACAAACAACCCCCATAAATACAAATCGGTGCAACGGTGGGGCTCGAACCCGCGCTGCACCTATCTGGTGTCTCCTCCGGTTGCGAGGCGCAGACTTAAGCCATCACGCCACCACCGGGCTCGACTCTCCTTACTACTACTACTACTACTAATCCTTTCGGGGCTGACTCTCAGCCAAGATTTAACGTCCATGGGACTGCTTTTCGCATTGCTTCATAGACGGACCCCCATAAATACAAATGTGCAACGGTGGGGCTCATACCCGCGCACCTATCTGGTGTCTCCTCCGGTTGCGAGGCGCAGACTTAATCCACCACGCCACCAGGCTCGACACTCTGGTTACTACTACTACTATGACTACTACTACTACGACTACAACTGTCGATAGTCAGCCAGGGTCTGAGTCAATAAACGAGCTCAATAAAAAAAAACGAGCATAAAACGAATTTATCACTATGATTGGACATTTGAACAATATGGAAGCCCACAACTTCACGATCGCGGCGCAATATGATGGTTATATGCTACCATATGATATGCTGTCTGTCGTCTCGATTACTGCCGTATTGACGTTTTGGCTACTGCTAGTGTTGTTGTTGTTGTTTCTGCTACTGTTGGTCGTGTTGTTACTGTCATTGCTCTTGTATTGTTGTCAATGCAGCGTCGTCGTTTCTTGATACTGTTCATCAACAAGTTAGCATTGCGGCTATTGTTGTTAATTTTGGCATTGTTACTGTTTATAGTGCGTTTGCTGTTGTTGTTGCTATTGTTATTTATTGTTGTTGTTGCTGCTGCTGCTGCTGCTGTTGCTGCCATGATTATGATTTAAAAATGAAACGATGTCGGAGGACCGGGCACCACCAGAGGCGCACGCAGATACAAACATGCACACAACACACACACGCCGCATGTACACGGCCACATTGGCCCTCTCATACAGACTCATATAGAGACACAACAAGAAGAACAAGAACAAGGCGAAGGAGAATAAGAAGACACACACTCTCCCTCCCGGATTCCCGGGTCTTTTTCAACTTGGCTCGAGGCCAAATGGCAACATCAACAGTTGCCAAACACAGAGAAATATAGACAGGAATGGACGGCACGATGGGTGGATGGAGGGAGTCGGCCGGCCGGCCGGGAGGCAGGCAGACTCCAACGCGCTTCGCTTCGTTCAGCGCTGACTGACCGAATGACTGATGCCGAACCGATAAACGGCGGCGGAGCGCCGGCCGACGAAACCATCGCCAGAGACCAGCAACCCACTGACCTGCTCGAATGATGCCGCACTGACTTTTACTTGGACGTTGGCGGCTTTGTCGCCAACCTGCCAATGTTAGGGCAGCTACAGGGGCAGCAGCAGCAGCAGCAGCGGCAGTAGTAGCAACATACGTCGGTTGCCACTTGCCACCACTCACTGGACGTCCAACAATATGAGAAGGAAAAAAATACACAGCATCAAGACAAGACAACAAGGACGACAGCAGCAACAACAACAACAACAACAACAGCAACAACAGCAACAACAACAACAACAACAACAACAACAGCAACAACAACAACAACAGCAACAACAACAACAGCAACAACAACAACAAAAACAACAGCAGCAACAACAACAACAACAACAACAACAAAACAACAGCAGCAACAACAAGAACAACAACAACTGAACACACCGACAACAAAGAGGCAGCTATACTACGTTTATGTTCTTGGTCTTTGTCAACTTGTTGTTTTAGTTCGATTCGTGTACCTAAAGCAGCACCAGCCGGATCGAGAGCAATCACCTCGCAAAATAAATCACAAACAGCAGCAACTACCTCGTGGCACCAGCACGTTGACACTGCCACTACCTCTGTAAGGACAAACAACAACAACAACAACAACAACAACAATAACAACTAGCAATAGACGCCCTTCGGTAAAACTTCATTGGGTACGAGCAGCAACAACAACAACAACAGCAACAACTACTACTACTACTACTACTACTACTACTCCTACTACATCAACTACAACAGCGACGACGGTTGGATTTTCGTTGACTTGCGATTGCTATAGTATCGTAGTATCTCCATATTCTGTTCTGCCGTCGAGCCAGTTGCCAGTTGATCCCCCCCATCTCCAGACAGAAACAACAATAATAAACAGCAACAACAACAATAACAACGATGACGAGGGCTGTGAAACGATGTCTCGTCGATCGTGCTTATTCCTATTTCATATGTACATGTATCTATATAAAAATATATTTTTGAT
>QVRM01007140.1:0-110000 GCA_003439945.1 Dermanyssus gallinae | reverse complement strand
CATGCCAAGCCACAAGCCACGCTACAGGCCAGTTTAAGATAAGTTCGTGCGAACAACAGTAGGAGGATAATAGACGCCGACTTCAGTGCTTAGTTTAATATCGAACAGTGACCGAGAATTATGTGTGAAAGTTGATTCGGCGTTAGCGTTGCATGTTCAAACAACACGTGTAACAATAGCACGTAATTGATTTGTGCTCTTTGCCGCTTTATAATTTGGCGAGATGCTCCCGATAGGTCATTTGAATACGAGCGATCGACACATCTCATGAAAATGAACAATGAATTGGAATCAAATGAGAGAAACTTTATAGTTTAGTTTGTGGTGAAAAGTCGGGTTGACATCGACTCTAGGTCACGATAAAATTCGGGGAGATATAATAATAGTAATAGTATGGTCGTAGTGTTATGTAAGTCCAGCCCTGGCGTGTGTTCGCCGCCTCGCAACCGGAGGAGACACATAAGTTCGCGGGTTCGAGCCGCCCCGTTGTACATTTGTATTTATGGGGTCCCCTCGTTGAAGCAATGCGGCAAAAGCAGTCCCGCGGACGTTAAGTCTTGGCTGAGAGTCAGCCTGAAAAGTATATATATAGTGACGCATCTTGTTGGTATCTATGTTATAATCAAAATCCAGCGCGCCCTATTTAACGTGGCATGGTTCGATTCGCAGGAGAGAGAGAGTAGCATACCATTGTCTCTCCACCACAGGGCGATACTATTGTCAACAGCAGAGTGCAAGGCTGCGAGATGATGCTCTTTAGAGTAAACCGAGCTATCGAACTAAAGCGTTAGCGTACTCAATACATTTGACATTTCGGGAGAAACACTTGTTTATGTTAGGAGCAAATGTCGTGGCCAGCTAAAATCTATCTATCAAAAGCTAAAAACGTCATCGACGCGTATAGACGTAGCGTGCGACCACTTAAGCTTGCTTTGTAGCACACGCTAGTGAATTCTTAGACGACGACGATTTTCGCCGCAAAGAACCGCAAAAAGGAACCCTTACTCTCTCCCATACTAGCGCACGCAACATTAATCTAACATTACCTATTGCATGTCCGTGTGGCATATATCTGGTTCATGATCTATATACTGACAGATCTAGACAACGCTGTGTTTGTGTGGCGGTTTTTGGGTCAAAGGTCTGGGAAGGCCGGGAAGGATAGGGGGAACGATTCGTTGCTAGTTCAGGCATAGCCTGAAGTTGTCGCGCTAACAGCAACCCCTTCTTCTTCTAAGGAATCCCTCTACCATGATAATTGTACCAAGCACCCTTTTATGTGACAATAAATGTGATCTTATATTATGTTATATTCGCATACTGAATAAGTGAAATATATAAGAGTGCAACGCTCGGTAGAGCCATGACAATGCTATAGCGATTTTGTCCGATGTTCTTCGACTCCTATATGCACCCGAATATCACACGGCAGCATGCACGGAGCAAACAAATGCACACCGTTCCGGTGACGTGGTACTTCCCTTAAAAATGAAATGTATCATAGGTCAAATCTAGCCACTAGAATATATATATATATATATATAGAGAGAGAGAGAGAGAAATTTATGGATGAGTTTATGATGGATTTGTTTTTCGCTTGACATGTATACCTACGTACATATGCTACCCTTTTATGTATCAAGGGCGCGTAGAGCACACAGCATAAGCGGCTGTTAGATATTCCGGAGCTTCCTCAACAGTCATTGGGGCAGCATGACTGATCCCTCAGCGGTATGGTTTATCATCTATTCTCAATGAGTAGTAACGCTCAAAGGAAATTTGATCAACAACTTGGACTCGAACCCTTGACATCCCAATAGACGGCAATATATATATATATATATATATATATATATATATATATATTATATATATTCTTACAATTTTATTTAACTCACAGCGGGGTGTAAATATATGTATATGTATATATATATATATATATATATACATCATGTGTGTTTGCTTGTTTGCTAGCTTGTAGCTAGTTTGATGCTTCAGCGACTTTTTTTTATCTTGACGTTAAGTGCTTTGAGACGTTGAGCGAAGGCACAGCGAGTGCTTGTTGCTTTAGCGAGTAAGTGGCCGATAATTATTATATGTATACAAATAATGAACACACTTGATGCGACACAGAGGCGTCTGAGTCAATCGGTAGCGTCCAAGGGCAGATAAACCGGTTGGTTCATCCATCTATAGTACCACCAGGTTATACGAATATATTATATATATATATATACGACGGCAAGTGTGTTAGGCCTGTACAGGTCATTGTACGTGTAATTTGCCACGTACAAACGCACTCATAAGCACTCTTTCGATTTGTGGCAGCAAAATGCAATGTCGTCTGTGTTTTGTTTGGTGACAAAGCTCATGTTTCTTTCCTCCCTGTACATACGATACGAGTTCAAAAATGTGCTGTCAATATCCTAATATGGGCTAATGTTGAACTGGCTCGTCTTGAGATGCCTAAAACGCGTCTAATAAAAGATGATTTCGTTTTTCTCTTCAATTGGTTCGAGTTGTTCACTAGAAGAAGTGAAGAAAAAACGCCAGATACACAATATGCCCTGATACTATATGTTATATTTTAATTTCGTGCAGTAGTTATATCCACATTGGCCGGGCTCTGTAGGCGAAGCATGGGCGTTATTGCTTGCGCATGATTGAGCTCAGGATCAACGCACTACCAACGCGTGCCAGATTGGCCAGGGGACGCCCGGGCTACAACAAACGTTGTAGGCACGGGTGTCATGCGCCTGAGACGTTGGCTCATGTCGCTCAGATGTGCGATACAACACACAAACAAACCATAAAGAGACATGACGACGTCTGTGATCGCGTGGCGCGTCTTCTCCGCGAAAGGGGTCATGAGGTGGTTCGTGAGCGAGTATTCCGTCGACCGGGCGCACCGGGTCTAAAGCCCGACCTCGTAATAACAACACCTACCGAGGTCTGGGTTTTAGATGCTGAGGTTTGCGGCCCGAACCAGGACCTGGCAAAGGCACGGCAAGACAAGATCACCAAATATGACGTCGAGTTCCTAAGAGCGGCGCTCCCCGACCCGCAAAAACCTCGCAGATTCGGATCCATCACTATCTCTATAAGTGGTGTATGGGACTCTAAATCTGCGAGTACGCTCTTGGGGCTCGGCGTCACGAAGAGGAATCTTATGGATCTTACCGTTTTAACGTTGCAAGGAACCTTGAGGATATACCGCTCGCACCGGGTCCATAAGAGCGGGGGCTATCATCAAGCAAGGACACGGACAGCTGATTCCTAACCTCACGTGACACCTTTTTACCACCATTTTTATTAAGGCGAGCACTGCCGAGTGTGCAAACGTATTGTAAATGATTAATAAATCATCACAATATTTTCTATATATATATATATATATATATATATACTTTTTTGTTGATTTATTACCTTTTACGTGATTGATTTATTGGACGACCCACGGATCTGTATACAGGCACGAGCTGCGATTGCGCGAGCAAAGACCTTTACGGCATTCTGTTAAGCTATTTTAGTCAATTCCGGCTTATTTGTAAACACCCATCTTAAGGGTAATTAATAGCTATAACACTACATTTCACCATTCAGACAAAACGCCTAATGCACCACGTCATCTTGATCGTGACGCATTACGCTTAGCTAGCTCGCCTGAAGACCTGGGCAATTCGTCGCGTGATCCAGACACTTACAGGAGAAGGGGGATGCCAGCATCTAATACTTTACGTCTAAGTCTAGAGCCATCCTGCTGTCGCTGCGTGTTGTGAAAAGCCTCCGTTCGAACAGTATTATCAGTTCAGTACTAACAAAAGGCGCCTTAGTCGTTTTCCTGGCCTCCGGCGTCGTGGTCGCTTTTCGTTCCTCGTTCCCGAACTGCGTCACTGTCTACCTTACATAAAAGTGTTTCTATTCGTGTTTTCTCGGTCTTCTCATTCGGGCTTCTGTCAGTCTGCCTGTATGTCTATCTATCTATCTGCCTGCTTGCTTGCTTGTCTGTTTCTCTTTAATAAATACTACTCAACTACTCGCTTCGAGTCGACATCTGCCGACTACTCCTACTCGCACATTGTCGCGAGTGTGTCTCAACGAGACTGTCCACCCGTTGAAGACTGGCCGATACATACGAACGAGCGACGGGCCTATTCCACTACACTTCTGCGAGTCATTGTCGCTGGACACAATGGCCAGCAACAACAACAACAACCTTAGTAACAAAATAGCTGCATTTGGTCAGTAGCTCACCTCCTTCTTCTCGCTCTCTCTCTCTCTCTCTCGTCATATTCATACGCGTAGAACTGACAAACCGGGCGCCATCCATCGGCTCACTTTTGAGACGCTAGACGCTACAGAGAGATATAAGTAAGGTATATTTTCACAGTTGCAGCTGGAGGAATTGCGCCAGGCACTCGCTGAGGGCTGTCTGTCTGTCTGTCTATCTGTCTGTTAGTTTGTGGGCCTATGTCTCTCCTTCAATCTCGCTCGGAGGGAAAATGGATCTCGAGAACAGCAGTTTTGCTTGTTAGCTAGCAATGAAACAACGAACGCCCTTCTTATTCTCTGCGCTGTCTATATACTATATATATATATATATATATATATATATATATATATATATATATATATATATATTATATATATAATACATCTTTTTATAGTGGGAACAATGAGCGGCTGCCTCAAGGATAAGCTCGGACTGGCAGCACTCCTCGCAAGGTCTCGTGTAGTGAGTTATTCACACAACCCTGTAACTCTAAAATTAAACAATAAATTGTTTATAAAATTGATCATAATGTCTAGTTAACCATTCCCCATCATTCGTGAGTCTATACAGCTTAATTTGAAAATGTATCAGTTAGAGTCGAAACGGTTGTCAGAGACTTTTAATTTAAACTGCTTTTTCAAGGCATGCTCGCTATTCTTGGCTTGAATGCTGGAGTCGGCTGTTTTGCCACTGTAGACAATTATTTTCAAGAGAGCTACCTTCAACAGCAGAGCGCTAAAGTCTGCTAGCGTCGTTTAAAAAAAAAATATATATATATATATATGTATATACAAGACTTCAAGCTTCATCGCCTGGTCCCGATAGACTAGCCTGCCAGAGGGCCTGGGCCGAGAAGGCTCACGAAGCTTCGCTTAGTTCGCTGCTTGAAGAATGCAGGGATGACCAGGACAAGGCACGCCTTTTAGCTGTCGCTCGCCCAGGAGCAAGCGACTGGTTATATGCACTACCCGCTGACTCACTGGGTACCCGCCTTGATGACCAATCCACCCGGATATGCGTTGGCCTTAGATTGGGGGCTGATTTGGTTGAGCCACACAGATGCTCTTGTGGCGAGCCCGTTGGGCGACTCGCCAGACACGGCCTGTCTTGCGCTCACGCAGCGGGCCGGCGCCCAAGACACACTGCCCTCAATGAAATGCTTGCAAGATCGCTGCGGAGGGCGGGGATTCCGTGCGTCCTGGAACCACCTGGGTTTTTAAGAGACGACGGTAAGCGCCCCGACGGTATGACTTTGATACCCTTCTATAAGGGTCGTTCCCTGGTGTGGGATGCGACGGTGACCGACTCTCTGACCGCTTCCCTTGTCGGTCCCGGCGCGTCTCGCCCGGGGACTGCCGTTACGCGAGCTGAGACCTCAAAGATGAGAAAGTATGCGGACCTAAGTCGGGCGCACCACTTTTCGCCATTCGCGTTCGAGACGATGGGTGGCTCTGGGCCCCTCACGGTAACATTGATCTCTCGGGTTGGCGACGCATTACGGCAGGCGACAATGAACAAGAGGGCGCACGCCTTCTTCTCCCAGCGACTGTCCCTGGAGATCCAAAGAGGTAACGCGACCTCAGTGCTCGGAACTATAAGAGACTGGATGGACCCGGACCTTCGTGCCAGGGGGCGGGCAGGACTTCCTCACGGGCATGAGCGATAGAGCGACTACGGCGCGCAGAAGGAGCAACTAGATCGACGAGCAGCAACGCCGTGAAGCATTTTATATATTCTTCTAAATTATATATACATATAAATGTACACACCTATACAAGGCGTACAGCACAGATACTTGTACGGGTAAGTAAATGTCTTTCTAGGCCTGAGCTGATTGCTAAATAATGCCTACATGTCGATAAAATGTCTGTGGAGGAAATTAGTGAATTCTGTAATAAATGCACAGCAGTCTATTCAATGTGTGCAACGTACGTAGTACTAATCGCCTAGACTGACCCGTTAGCTAAATAGGAAACGATAATGGAGAAAACAAAATGTCCCTCTACGTGGCAATGCACAAGTCATAGTTATGCGAATACTCTAGCTGATCATGCGTATCGATTATGTTTCACTCTCAAACGTTTTCGTAAATTAACTTGAAAGGACAATTAATTCAATTTTATTAAAATATTTTTAAGTGGTTTGAAGTTTTAACTATTCTGCTCTTATTGCAAGCCATCGAAGTGGATCACTCGGATAACTTAATCATTAACTGTGCGAGCCTAAATGGCATGCACACCAAGTGTGTTCATCTTTGTTGAATGCGTTCACGGCGCTGGCTGACCAGTGGGATCGCATTAAAAACATCGAGACAAAGAAAAATCGTCTTTTGTTTAAAAACTATGGGCGTTTAGAGCTACATCTCAAGTTATTGAACACAGGCTTATAAAAATGACTGGAAGACTTCGTATTATGTCTGAACGTTAGAGATTCGGGCTCGCTTTTTTCTCACGCCAATAACGATTGGATCACTTCCCACCCTTTTTATTAGGTTTTACAGTAACCGCTACTGAGCCGAAAAAAGTTTCTTGCTGAACACTTTTCCGCCCTGTTGTCTACGTGTGGGCCGAGTCACTCACAAAGTCACTCATCCAAAGCTCTAATTAAAGGTTTAATCATTTTGGCGGCAAACATATCACGACAACTTGGTTACTTTCCCGAGTTTAAGTCGATTCACTTGTTTCGGGTCCCAAGCCGAGCATCACCGTGAAAACAGAAAACGCGCCTTCAACATTGTATTAATCTTTCGCGCTGCTTTTAGTCAAGCGCATCAGGCCAATTTTTTCAAGGTCAGTCTCCGACAACGCCATGCCCAACTTTTCTAGACTCGGACTTATCATGCCAGTCCACAAAAACCGCTCGGAATTTAGAATTGCGAATTACTGGTGCGCTTCGCCGGCAATGATCTGTGCCGTGCGGCATCTTTGAAAGTTTTTGTTAGCCTTAAAGAACTTCTTTATTGCAACCCCCCGGGCGGTTTTACCGCTTATCGGTCCACGTGTCTTCTCAGCGCTTGGAGATGACCCAAGACTGGGCCTTGCTTAATAGTAATGATAAATGCTCGTGAAACGTTTTACGTTTTTTTGTATGACCAAGTTTGCGCATTCGACACTATATCACCCTATTCTGCTTTTGTAATTGGAACGGCTAGGTATCCACACTGTACAGTGCAATGGGCGAGGTGATTCTTGAGCGACCATCAAGTGCTGGTAAACTTCATCAGCCATATTACCTGGATGCCAAATAAAGTGCATTGATAACAATATCGTTCGTTCTTTGGTCCGCCTCAAGGGGATGCTTAACCCCTCTTCTATATACGACGTTTGTTTTAATGATAAACAGGTACCTGCCACCTAACGTCAATTGTAGTTGCATTAGAACTTTATTATCCGTCTGCTCAAGTGGTTATTACGCTGTTCTGCAATCAGCTGTCGATGGCCAATTGCGCAATGGTATTCTAAAAATGGCATGCTTCTCTTACCTGCTCACCTTCAAAATGCGTCGAACTGAGCCACGACGCACTTGAGGTTAACTATATACTATTTAACGCCAGCGTCTTAGCTAAGTTCACATATACACATCACCTAAGCGTATACAGTACGCTTGAACTTTAACTGTTAGCCACCGCATTACCAAGGTCTCTGGAAAAAAACATTGCGCCTTGTAAATACTAACCTATTTCCGTTGCTTCATTCTAACAAGCCCCCGATGTGTACATTGGCGTTTACAAATCTCCTGTTCGACACAAACTCGCGTATTGTGCTGCTGTCCGAGAGCCCCATATGGCTAAATATAGAACATTTGTGTTAACAGTGCAAAACACACGACTTGGTGAATGGCCAACATATTGCTTGCACTTACTATGTGACGCTTATTCGTGTCGCATTTCCTCGAAGATACAGTGAGGACTATACACACAAGACAATGCCATATTTTGCTACGCACTTCTCTCTCTCTCTCTCTCTCTCTCTATATATATATACATATATATATATATATATAACAACAAGGGGATTATGTAACAACGAAGGGGATTTTATGTAATGTTACATGAATAGTATTGTCATCGGTCATTGGGTAATAATAGCCATTTAGTCGCTGGAATCTGATTTCGGCTGGTTATGTGTTTCTATGTTTGAAAAGCATGTAGAGAACACCGTTGTCGATGAGGTAAACACGGTGTACACACCCGTACGCTAGCGCAGTGACCCATCTCATCCTCTTACCGACATCGCGCATAACTGAACAGACGAACAGACTTAACTATACACTAGGAAACTACTAAGTAACTATATAGCAGGAAAGTACTGTGAGCAGATCATGTCCGCGACGTCCGCGTTTGCAGGCACGCGTTTTTGGTCGGTGGTTTTTCCGCCTACTCCAATAAGAGGCAGATGATTTCCATGTCTTCATAGAATGCCTTATCTCTTGCTGGTGCTATTACAGCCGTAGTAGATCTTGCTGAGTGAACAGTCCGAGTTCGCATACTCGTCACGATTTTTGCGCTATTATCAACCCATTATCTCGTACTTATGTGTTTTAAATGATTTCACCATTGTATCTGCTAAAGGTGAATGGAATCGATAATGGTGGGACTTTATTGTAAGCTCGTAAGCTTCTCTAGAGAAGGCGAGAAAGCTTTACAGAGTGCCTGTCGGTCGATTGCGAAGCCGCTACTAATCAGGTCAGTATGTGCTTAGGTGGATCAGTTATGATAGGATTAGATTAACGTTTTTTTTTACGAAGCGTATAATAGGCGTGCTGTGGCAGCCAGAATAAGCACGACAAGAATTTCACCTATAAATCGATTAGCAAGGTCAAACTAACGGCCCGAGGAGGACAGCCGATTGCCGATTTTGTAATTGTGTATTGTCGGTCTGCAATTTTCTCCGCTTTCCACTTTTTGCACATTTATGATCCATATTTATATTGAAACAAATGCATTCAACGTACGACTAGTGCCTACCCAACACCTATATGATATTGATAGAAAGTAAAAACTGAAAAAAAATTCTAGTGGGGAAATTCAGCTTATACCAATTACACTATGAAAGTTTAAAAAAATATAGCGTAACATAAACTAAAATTTGCCGTTTCTGTGAGGGCATCAATCAGAGGGAAAACTAGACTATAAATAAACCGCGTTGTTGCAAATCTCGCTTTAATTCGCAGAATTACAGCCGAAAACAAATCAACCATTTGCTGAGAGAAAGAAATCCCAAATGTCCTTATATCGTACTCACTCCCTATGCTGGACGCAACAGCTTAAAATGCTCAAATGCAACTGTTTTTAAAAATGTTTGGAATTTCCTGCGTACTCGAGGGTGAGTCATATTTGTGAATGCTGGAATGACGCCTTTTGAATTGAATCCCAAGTCCTTTCATAAAATTGTGCACGACCACCTCCAGCTCCCCAACAGGTCTTCTCGCCGAGGACCTGGTTATTTGTCACAGGACGAAAAACATGCGCGAGTCTTTCTGGTTCGAGAATTTCTGAGAAAATCTAATAAGAGCCGGTCGTCTTTGTTCTCGAGAGTCATCACAGCTGATGAAACTCGAGTACACTTTTCTGACCCCTACTCAAGTCTCAAGGTTCAAAAGTGAAGGTCGTTATCTACTTCTCCAGGAGAGAAATTGTGGCGATAGTCCAACTGGAAGGTGATACAGTGACGAGAGATTTGGATCTGCAGATGTACCTTTACCACGACAACGCACCTGTCCACCGGGCTAAAAACACTGGACCTCTTTCGCCGCATAAAAAGGCACGCCGATGAAGCACCTAGGTTATTCACTCGACATGGCACCGTGCGATTTCTTCTTCTTTCCGAAAATGAAATTACAAATAATTATTATAATTTTCTATGTTCTTCTGTGACTTTTCGGGCACCGATGATTCACGCTAATGGATGCCTGAAGCGATCGAGGTGAAACTAGCCAGAAAACACTAAATATACATACGTATTAGCGGTGTGCTTCGATGCATAGAGTCACAGCCTATATGAATTGGTAGATGGTTCGTCAAAATAAATCAATAATATCCCGGTTTCAGAAGAAAAATTACAAACGTATTCGGTTTTGCCAGATTCCTACCAGGTGTCCTAGGTTATGATAGTTGGCAACAGGCTTGAGAAGTATAATTGATATATTGTGTCATTGGCCTTGAAACTGGCCTATTACAAAATCGATGGATATTTCCATCCGCCAGTTAGTTGTCGTTGTTGTTGCTGTTTGCTGTTGCTGACGTGGTGGTTGTTGTTGTTGTTGCTGCTGCTGTCTTTGTTGCCGCTGTACCTAGCAGCAGTGCTCTGTAGGCAGATGTTCGAATTGCCTACATGTACGCACTCTGCATCGTCCCAGAATATCACCTAGTGCTTTCCCGAACGGCCCAAATGACCGCCGAGACAATGGGGGCGCAGTCGTGGTAAACGCGACCACCGTCAAACCTGAGTGCGGGGTGGTGATATCATGGCTGCCAGCACTCACTGTCTCTACAGCATCTACGATTACACTAAAGCTAAATAGATTCTGAACTCAATCAAGTGCAGCTTCACGGCCGTTTATTGCTGTCGCAATGAACGCGGCGCCTCAAATATGAATGAAATATGATAACAATGATTCTAATAATAATAATATAATAATAATTGCACCCGCAAGAATCGAGCCGACACGTTCGAACCTCACAACTGTATGCCGATAACACAAATAAACATTTAGGTCAAGGCAGTAGCAGCACCAGCAGCAGCAACAACAACAACAACAACAACTACTACTACTGTAGACATGAAGATAAAGAGACAACAAACGAGAAATGGAAGAAAATCATTCGAATCGTTTATATTGCAGTGCCAAGCCGCTATCCTGCCAACTCTCGTCGCGCTCATTTACACCCGTCCACCCGCTAACCTCACGTGGGTGGTCTCGAAGAGTGAATGCGATTCGGCGAGCGTTGCGTTCGGTGGTTGACCAGTTAGTTAGTTAGTTAAATGCTCGATGGCGCATATCGATCGATGATTCGTCTTAGAACATTAATCACTACTAGCCAACGCGAACAACAATGACGAAGAAGTCACTTAAGAGCGACGATAATGACGGCGATGAGGGTGTTTGTCCTATCGACGACCCGTTGCGACCCCCACTCCGCGCCGCCAGAGCTCCTCTGCCAAAGTGTCTGTTGCTACTAAGTGACTGATATTACAGTCGTTGTTGTTGTTGTTGTTGTTGTTGTTGTTGTTGTTGCTGTTGTTGTTGCCGTTGTTGTTGTCATCCTTGTTTTTCTTGACTCCATTCAATCAATCTTAACCGAGTAAGGTGGTTTAGTGGCAATGCCAAAGCCTTGCATTCGGAAGGTCGTAGGTTCAAGATTTTGACGTGCCACTCTTATATTCGTTTTCAAGGTTTTCAACCAATCCAAATCGAATTAAGACACGTTTATTTAATTTAGAAAAAACAAATTGAAGGGCGGAGTGAATTCTAATCGGTCATGATCAGACAAAAAGTGATGAGCGCAGGTGCCTCAATAAAATAAGATTGTGCATTTTCATCTTATTAGAAATATCATTATTTTAAATAAAAACGGGGGAACAGAAATTTCTTGTTTAGGAGTGACAATAAAATCACTTCAATTTGTTATATCGATGTAGCGTCAACGCCTCAACACGTTGCCATTACTACATGTCATAAAACACATATTCAAGCAAATTCGAGTTTTATAGGGATAAATTTGGTATCAAACGACGATGTTTTGGTTCGTGGTATTTTCTGGCGGCCCCCTCTGTTAATATAAGATTTGGTAAAATCCGACATGGGGAAATCTCAACTTCTGCAAACTTATTCAATATGATATTTTCTTTCGCTTGCCCACGTTGGATGTTTCTGAATACTCTATAGAGGATTTTCTCTCGGTGGAATGCTCGAATTTCTCTGGAAGAACTAGATCTCCCGAAACAGCACATTTCCTAGCGCTATCTCCTGTTATCAGCCACATCGATATACAAATTTTAGTAAGCATACTGTGACACCTAATAAGATGTTTCTGCTCTACAAATTTTCAGCAAGCTAGCTTTAAGGTCAAATATATGTAGACCTACACCAATCGTGCATATTGTGGTACTATCTCAGACTTAAATAATTATGCATATCGTAGCAAGTCCTATCATCAACCCCCTAAATTATCTTAGAAAGGCAGGCGGTTACGGAAACGCTAAACCTAACAAGGCTATCCTCGTTATAAAATCGTGTCTACCCAGACTTGTCGTACTACTTTTGTTCGGGCCAACGAGATCCACATGAAATTCTGCTAATTGTGAGTTCCAAGGTTTCGGAATGGTTGCTTCAACAGGTATAACGACCGAAATCTGAGAAAGAAACTGCACGTGCACAAAAACATACATTGACTCCCAAAAAGCTTGGAGAACGAGAACTCTTTAAGTAGGACATCCATCATAAATTGAGCAATGCAAACATTACCATGGTTGATTCAATTGTTTACTGCGACGTGTTAGGACCACACAATGAACTACACCCTGGACTAGTAGCGTCTCCAGCATGTGATCAAAAGATTTAATTAAATGGGCCCGCATGACCTAAAAAAACGTGCTCATTCTGCCACATCTCTTAAGTTTAATAACCCTGCGAAATATATGAGAGCTAGAATGATAGTCTTTTTTCAATACGTGTATTTATTTGGAATTACCATTTAACACAAGAAACAATTTCTTGGCATCTACGCATTACGGTCATCGCCGGGAAAACCCGCAACTCATGACACCAGAGTCGATGGACATCTAAGCCGCACCGTTGCCCCGCCGACGGTTTAAGTGGACAGAATCGCTTCTTAAGTGCATAATAGAAATGAGGTAAAAGACCCAATTGCCTTCAAACGAGATAATTTTTTTTCTTCAAAACAGATATTTAACCAAAGATATTGGGCGCTGGCAGTCTCCTTAAGAATCGGAGAGAGTATTTCAATTAACACAATTTCCTTAAGATGGTTTAATTTTGTGCAATGCAAACAAGGGTGTATAACCAGTAAGTTTAGGTTTAAATCTCAGTAAGAAAGCACGACTGCTTTCTGAACTAGATGGATTTACATATGTGGTATGTACATCCATGTGAACATCATATATATATATATATATATATATATATAATTGGAACAAAGCTACGAAATACTTGAGAAGCACCACAGCTAAGTGCCGAGACAAAGGACTGAATATTAAGACACAGGTGTTTGTTGCTATCATCATCGTCAGCCCTCGTTGATGTTGGACTTGTTGGTCGCTTACTTTATTATCTTAACACGGCGCAACGTCGTCCCGTCGCACAGCATACCATACAGTACCGCGAGTTTCCACAACATACGTTGCGGTGACGGCGTAGTCGCCATTGTCATCAGCCATCGACCTCACCCCAACTCCCACCCACATTGTACAAGACATTACCATCACTATAGTAATAGAATAAAAATCATCATCATTACGAACATATTCAGAAAATAATTTAAAGCTTCCTCCATATCATCTCTCTCGGGGGTTGGTTCGCCCATTCGCGGTTTCTTCTCCACGTTCCTTACTCAATGTGGTTCGGGAGAGCTTGCTCCACTTAGCACACCATACCTAAGTAACTGGCAGGGTCAGAACACGAGCGTGTCTTCGATTGACTTCGTCTGTAGCGTATTGTTGTATATATATATATATATATATATATATATATATATGCAAACATGTAGTACTATTTCATATTACTGAAAGGCATCATCGCAGCAGAGCCAGCCCGAATGGTGTGACAGGTCAGGCCTTCCTGTCTGGCCTGTCCGCTTCCTATTCCTTCTGCCCGAACCAACACGATGGTGACCAATCTATGCGGAGACATACAGTACAATAGACGACGGCCAATCTTTTCGCCACAACTGGCATCAGTTGCTACAGACCGAGCAACAACATGAGCAGCCTACCGATGAGGTGGTACCCGTCGCAAGCAATGCACAGCACTGTCTCATCAACATCACCATTATGATTGCTCATCAGCAGCAGCAGCAGCAACAACAACAACAACAGGCAATCTCTCTCAATAGCTTGGCCTTCTTGATGAGACGAACGCTGCTCCAGCAGTGACGTCTATATCTATATAAAGACATCTATATAAAGTTGTTGTTGTTGTTGCTGTTTCCGTAACATATGTCGGTGGTGGTGGTGTTGTTGTTCTTGTTGTTGTCTGCAGTGATTAACGAACGCGTTGGCTGGTATTCTTGTTAAAACAGTCCTGCCGAATTTAATGTTATTGATTGGCGCTCGCTTTTGTAGAGTAGTGTGGCTGTTGTTTATGACTGTTGCATTCCACAACTATAAATGCTACTTCAACGATCCGCGTTGTGAATTATCCTGATCATGATTTTGCTGTTGTAATGCTCGTCATTGTTGTTGTCGTTGTCGTCGTCGTTGCTGTTGTTGTTGTTGTTACTGTTGCTGCACCACTTGTTGTTACTCTAAGAGATGCTCTTCCGCTACGTTACAAAACCTAACGTTTCCCAAACAGCTACTTTTATCATCATACGTAATGTGTTTTCATGTGTGCGCGTTTTTCCAAACATCAATGAGCATAACAAGCATACGAGTACATGCAGACCCGCATCAACGTATCAACCAGACTCGTAGCGAGGTTATACATACTGCAGCAATGTGCCGTCTCCGTATTAATTGCCTTTCGAATGTGTTGTTTTTTTTTGTTGGTTTTGTTTGTTGTTCTTGTTAGAGTTGTTGTAAAAGCCTATGGCCTCGAGCCGCCACTCGAAGGTCGTTCGGCTGTTCTCACATATCGTGTTCTCCGATACATGTCGGCGTGTTCATTCACACGATGAACTCACTCGTATTATCTACCACTAACACTACGCTTACCTACTAAATATCACTTCGTTCCTGTTTGTTTCGGCGATACAAAATCTAGGTAAAAATGTTGCTATACATGATGATCGTATAGTTGTAGCACTAGTACTGCTCTAAACAAAAGTCTGTTGTTGTTGTTGTTGTTGCTGTTGTTATTCTTAGAATTATCTTTTGTTGTTGTTGTTGTGTTGTTGTTGTCGGTATTGTTGATGTTACTACGGTCGCGCGGCGTTACTAGTTATTGATAGTTGAGTCGACCAAACTTAACGCTTGTTACCTCTTTCTCTCTTTTTCTTTTCTCGCTCACGCTATTTTTTTCACCTGCATTTATTGGTGCGTTTTGTTGACCACGTCATACTCGTTTCTCTCTCTCAGTCGCTCGCACTTATCCATGTTCCATTCCTAACTGCATTTCGGACAGCACGAAATTCGTGACATTCATACTCTTGGTGTTGTTATTGGTAATATTATTACTATTAGTACTACTACAACAACGACGACGACGACGACTACAAGAACTAACTAATAACAATATTAAACAATTGTATTGTAAAAACACTGTATCGTCACTCGCGTTTATAGCAATCATACGAACAATGAGAAAAATACAAATAATAACAATAATAATTATGATGATGATTATTATAGTAATAACTGAAACAGCAGTTGAATGTATTGAGCAGTAACAGTAGGACAAACGAGAAACACTCTCTCTATTTCCGTCTCATATCCTCGAGAAATGCCTTCCCTGACATCAACAAGTGCAATCATACGTGAGCTGAATCTACCTATCTCTCTCTCTCTCTCTCTATATATATATATATGTATATATATTTCTGCTTGTCTAATTTCTTCGATTTCGCCCTATCTATATCCACACTTAGACTTCCGGTGGCTGTTTGTAGCATTATTATAATAATAATAATAATAATAATAATAAGTACGCTACTATGGCAGCGTCTGAGCGTCAATTTGTGCGCGTGCAAATGTGACTGTACGTACATGAATGCACGTTATGCGTCTATATACCCCCTCCCACCCATACTACCCTGCTGCTCTCCACTGCCCGCCGGGTTGTGCTGCGTCCTCCCCCACTACAGGGCTTGCTTCCGCCTCGTGCCTTTCCTGCCTTTCGTTAGAAGACATCATTGACCCCCCCCCCCCCCAACAGCAGCAATGTTATATTTATATAGAAACAAACCAACCACCCACCCATCATCTATCATCATCACAGAAGCGAACCAACCACCAGTTTCGAAACCAGAAAACCACCACACACTCACAGGCATACATATCTCGAGGACCAAGAACCGCGCCTCTAGGCGAATGTAGGTAGGATGTAGGTATCGAAAATCGTATAGCAATGCAACATAGACATTTCAAGCAGTTTTCGGCGCAAGCATTTCCCTTATCTCTGTTGTTGTTCCAATTTGCAGTTTTGCAGGCAGGCAGTCTGCCGAAGGAATAATGCCACAACCGTCTTTTACTGGCCACTCAGCCACATCAGGCAGGCAAACAATACGTTTGTATTGTTTGCCAATGCGTGTCAAGCCAATTCTACACCGGATAAGGGTTGCCGCCGTACAACTAGCGTTGTTTGTCTATGACAAGTGAGTGAGCGGTTTAGAAGCATTAGGCAGTATCTAGCTCTCTCTCTCTCTCCTCTGATCTTGGCAGCTACTTCTGGTGTATCACACGTAGGTTTACGCCGTCGGTCTACTATATATATAGCCGTTTGTACGGCGTATGTGTATATCTATGTATGTATGTATGTATGTATATATATATATATATATATATATAGTAACTACTTATGCCAGGATAACGGTGTGCCACTGCGGGAGCTTATGACGCCGGCCATACCGAATATACAGCTCAGTTCAATGTGCATGAATGTTAGTAGATAACACAAACGGAACAGCGGTAAACCCCTTACTTTAGGGCACCCGTAGCATTATATATATATATATATATATATATAGGTAATGGAACGAGGAAGGCGGACGTAGTGCTAGCAGGAAGAAACCGCTAGCAATTTAACCATGACTGACCGTAGGAACATACTATGTAAGGTAAGTGTACACTTGATCGCTAGCTGACCTGCTGTCGTTGGCAAAGTTGTATTTGCCATGCAGGCAGCACGACGTGGACTTCGCTGTCTGAACCGAGATGCTCTCCCTCCCTCTCTCTCTTTCTTTAATTAAGATTCATTACTAGAATTAGCGCCAATCCGCCAAACTCGGTCATCCTCTTCGTTTGAAGTAAAGAGAGTAACGGCTAAATTCGAGTACGCATATTAATCATAGTAATTAGCTGGCCCTGCGAGCCGGTCATGGTTTGGCCGACCACAGACGCTAAACAGTCGATGATGGCTCACCTTTCTTTTAACTGGCTAGTGTTGAGTATTAGAATTGGACCTGTGATGTCGACGCATGCTAACTGGAGTCTGTATTCCCGGCAACGTTTGCGGCACAGTTTGCTCGGCGGGCGGTGGAGACATATTGGCCATGCTAGTTAAATCGGATCAATTAACCAATAGATTGACTCCGTACCCAATTCACAAAGCGTCGGGTAGTACTGTCTAATTTCCATTCCCTTCCGGACACGTTTCCCTTCTTACATATATATATATATATATATCGCAAATATACATCGCAAACGTTAGTACAAATGCAAGACGTGTGTTCTCTAGCATAGAAACCCAAATGCTAAACTCGCATATACATGTATAACAGCCCAAAACTGAGAGCTTAGCTAGGTGACAACAACCCAGCTGGTTGGAAGGTAGAGGATTTCAACAGGTGTATAGAGTAAAAATCAATGCTCATTTGTTGTTTAGCCATCCTTTTCTTTCTCTTGTTCTGTGGTGCCCTCCTTGCAGGCGGTAAGTCCCCCGGCCGTCATTGGTGGTCAAACAACGGGTTTTAGGAGGAACTATTAAAAATAACACACATATATATATATATATATATATATATATATATATATATATATGCATCTGAAGGACGGACTTAAAGCAACACCGCTTTAGATTTCTGCCGACACAAGCTGCCCGCTACACAATGCGCGTTGTTGAATCGAGCGACACCGAAACATGCCATTGGGGCGTCTGCTATGAACAGAAATGTTGCGGCAGTTTCACAGCATTCAGAGTCGATGTCCTTTCGCCGACGCATACAAGGTCAAAACACACAGTCGTCTATGTTGGAGCTAATGAAACATACGCCGGCGGCCAGACAGTTTGGCGTCATCGGCAAAAGAGGCAGCAGCTGTGCAGGCTGAAACAGACTGAGACGGGACTGGAACAACCAATAATAACAGGCGACAACAGCGAGGCGCCGCTAGATGAACGCCGTGATGACGGTTCTTCTCTTTGTCCTGCGCTTCTTTTTTTCTGCAGCAAATCCAGCTCTGTACAGGAGCGACACAGCGACGAATTCAGCTATTTTTGAGCTGTTGTTGTCATTGTTATCTTCTGTCTACAAGCTGCTGCGTCCATGCGCTTATCCGTTCACTCATAGTAAATAGCTAACTAACTGACTAATTGCAAATTACAACGCTATACAGAAGATCTTGTCGGGGTCCGAGAACAGGCTAACGCTGCGACCCTCAAGAAAAGGAACGTTGCTCAGCATGTTGAGGTCGGCTCGCAACGGCGTCTTCTCCTCACGAAGGTTCTTCAGGCATCGGTGGAAGTCCTTGAAGCTTTCGGGCAGCTCGCCGTTGCGACGAAGCGAGTCGAGCGTCGTGAGGCTCTGCTGCAGGTGGAGAACGCGCAGCTCGGACGACACCACCGACCACCGAAGAATGACGAACAGCTCGAAGATGTGCGTCAGCCGTTCCCGATAGTTGTGGAAGTTCTGTGGCGTCGTCGCCTGCAGCTGGATGCAGAGCGAGGCGGTCACGAGTCTCGAGTAGGGACAGAGGTCGACGACCCGGCCGTCGTAGTTTGAGATCTGGATCAGCCGTTTCTGGTTGGCCTTGCAAAACTTCTCCGAGATGAGGTGCGCGCAGAGGTCGAGATCGAGCGTCGACTCCTTGACCTGCACGAACTCGTCGCATCCGGCCGGCAGCTGCGGATGCAGGAAGAGCGCGCTGTCCAGCCGGTTGTTGTACAGCGAGATGTTGCCCTTCTCGCGCGACGGAATCGCCTCGACGAAGTAGGCGAGCGTCTGCTTCGACACTTCGGGCGGAAACCTCCAGTTGACGGCCTCGGGCAGCGGCTGCGGTATGCAGAACAGCGAGTTGTTCTGTTCGGTCTCGACCTCGTCGTCGGACGTCGGCGTTCGCCAGCCTTCGTCGTTGTCGTCATCGTCGTCGTCGCCGCCGCCGCCGGCAGCGCTACGGCCTCCGACGCCACTGCCGTCCTCATGTTCGGCACGTGGCGCGGTGGGCGGCATATCTCGCTGCCGCGTCAGATGCCACTGCAACAGTTTCTGTTCCTCGATCGGCTGGCCATCGGGCTCGTTGAGCGGACTCATCGGGGGCGAGATAACGGGCTGCTGCTGCTGTTGGTGTTGTTGCTGTAGCTGCTGCCGAAGCAGCAACAACTGGCGGTCGCTTGAGCTCGCCGCCCCCGCCGGTGCCCCAGTTCCCCCCGCCGCGCTGCCGCTTCCTTGCTCTTGTCGTCGACACCGCCATCTCCTCCATCGGCGGCGGCCGCCACATCCACTTCAACGACGCCCCGATGCTGATAGTGGTAGCAGATGAGCGACGACGACGTGTTCACCAGGATGTGGTCCTTGACGCAGCCCATGATCTTCGGGTTGGTGACGGCGTTGCCGCCGAGACTGCAGACGGCGTGCAGCAGGAAGCCGTGCCGAAGGCAGCTGGCGGCCGCGCCCCGCTTCGAGCACTCGGCGCACGCGGCCAGCGGCGGGACGGCGGCCACCGTCAGCTGCACGACGCTCTGGTGGTTTTCGCCGTTGAACAGGTCGAGCGAGTAGCCGACGACGAGCACCTTCGAGTTGTCGTGCGGCCACTGCGAGACGGTGATGAACATCGAGTCGCACGTCGTCTCGTCGTCGAACAGCACGACCTCGCGCACCAGCTGCAGCTCCTGGCCCGGATAGAACAGCCAGAACTGCAGCTGGAAGCGGAACGACGGCATCAGGATGATGTTCGAGCTGGCCGTCTGCTTGCGCGTGTACGACACGAGGTAGTAGCCGCCGCGCAGGAAGCCCAGAAACACATGGCCCTTGGTGATCTCGGCCGGCGGAATGATGTCCTTGAGGCGGCAGAACAGCCGCTTCGGGATCGTGTGGATGAGCCGCGGCGGCCGCTCGTGTTCCCGCACCGCCAGCCGGCCGAACAGCTGACGGTTGGCCAGGTTCTGCACGATGCTGATCTTGCTGCGGTTGTGCACCTTGATCGGGCCCATGACAGACGCCCCGTCGGCGACGACAACGACAACGACGACGGCGACGTGGTCGTTTATCTACCGTACAGGTACCGCCGTGGTGTTTGCTGGTGTCGGAGCGGTCTCTCGGTGGCGGGGCTCGTCGTGCCGGCCGGGGGTAGCCGGACCCTACGCCGGGGGCTACTGTACGGGGGCACGCCTATTCGGGGGGCTACTGTACGGGGGCACGCCTCTTCGGGGGGTTACTGCACGAAGGCACGACTCTTCAGAAGGCTACTGCACGAAGGCACGACTCTTCAGAGGGTTAGAGCACAAGTGCGCCTCTTTGGGGGCTACTGCACAGGTGTGCCTCTTTGGGGGCTACTGCACAGGTGCGCCTCTTCGGGGCTTACTGCACATGCAGGATTCTTCGAGGGCTACCGCACAGACACGACGACCCTTCGAGGGGTTACTGCATAGACGCGACACTTCCCGGGGCTACTGCACAGAGATACGCCTCTTCGGGGGCAGAACAGGGGTGAGCGAAGGGGAAGAGGGAAGAATGGAGAAATGGAGTGAGTCGAATGGAATCGTTCTGCGAGGCGTATGAGGTCCGGAGTACCACCGCGGCCGATGTTGCCTCCCAAGAGTAGGGGTGCAAGTAAGTAACTTTTCTTGGCGCTTATTGCTTTAGGAACGAGAAGCAATTTCTTCCGTGACGACCGGCGCGATTTTCCACAGCGGCGATAGCAGAAGCAGCTGCAGCAGTAACATCGACGGCAGGCTGCAGGAGAACCGGTGGCCTCAGTAGCATAAGCATAACTTCGATCGATGAAAACAAACGCAACGCCCGTTGGAGAATGCCTCTCTATTCGTTTGCGCCGCCTGGCAAACGAGAGCGTCCGACGTGACGACGTCACCCAAACAACCAACGAACAACAAACAGATCGATAAATCAACTCTGGCACGGACGATCGCAGAAATCAGAAGCAGCAACAGCAGTTGCTGCAGCTGGTGCTTCAATCGCGCCTGTTAATGGTAGCTGTAGCACCTTCAGCTTCAGTAGCTTCGACTTCGGCAGATGCCTCTGGTGCAGCTGGTTCTCTTCGCGACTGACCCGTCGCTTTAGAGCAGCAGCACCTGCAATAGCAGTAGTAATGATGCTGCTGGTTCTTCTGCTGCTGCTGCTGCTGATGACAATTACGAGCAGCACAGAAAATGACGACTCAGAAGAGAGCCGTGCATCAACAGCGGATACATCGGCATAGCGGGACAACACCAACACTGACTGACACAGCACCACCACCACCAAAAACCAGCCGAATCGGCATCAGCCGTAACGAGGGCGGTGCGTTTAAAAACCGCACAGAGGAACAAACTAAGCGACAACAACAGCAACAATAACAACAACACCAGCAGCAGCAGCAGCAACAATAGAAACAACAACACCAACAACAACAACAACCACGGCAACGGCGGCCGCCGTGGGGGCAGCGATGGTGATGGGCTGGAGTGGCAGTGTTACGTACGGGCTATACTATACTCGTATTAGCTGTATAGTAGCGTAGTAGCAGAATAATACGAATAATAATTGAAGCTTGTTGCCGTAGTAATGCAACCAACTTCGATCAGTTGTAGTTGATGCTGCTGCTGTTGCTGCAACAACAACACTAGTAACAGAGCAAGCAGTCTGTCCTCGGCCTGCTGCTTGCCTGCCCAACGCGTAAACACAGCAACAACAACAACAACAACACAGATAGCAGAAGAGTAGAACAACAACAACACAGATAGCAGAAGAGCAGAACAACAACAACACAGATAGCAGAAGAGCAGAACAACAGCAGCCTGCACCTTTAATACAGCATCAACAACAACAACAGCAACAACCTACAAGACTAGTTGGTTAAAGACCAACGATTCAGCTGGGCCGTGTTGTCTGCGAGCTGTGTGGAAAGGGAACCCACCCGCTCGGAGAGGGTAGGAGGATTTAAAACGCTTCGTGGCGGTTCGACAGTGAGCTGCAGGCGGCGTCCGCAGAGAGTCCACGGTGACTTCTTTATTTTTTGTTTGTTAACTTGCTTTCGTTTTGTTGTTGACTATCCAAGACTTTAGGTGCCGTAAAGGCACAAAGACAGAAGGATCTACGTTATATATAGCTACTCGAAAGATTGCATACGTATATGCTAACGTACACTTGGATAATGGCTCTTACAGGTAGACTTGAAATGTAAACCGTTTTTTCAAATTTGCGCTGCTTAAACAGTTGTTCTCTCTCTCTCTCTCTCTTAAATTCTGTTAAAGACGGTGCTATCATTAAGTTTACGTTTCTGCTTATAACATAACAAATGTTGAAACAACTGAGCAGTTGAAAGTCCGAATGTCTACTGCGAACTATGCATATATATATATATATATATATATATATATATTATATATATTTCAATTCTAGGCTAAGATTTTCATACGAAGCTCTGTTTCTCAGATCTTGCAGACTTTGGTTATTGTACAAAATTATATATATATATATATATATATATATATATATATATATATATATATATATATAATTGTTTTTAATATAGAAAATGTAAAGGTTCGCTCAGTCTGAATAACTTGCTCGCTGCTGCTGCGACTCAATAGTATCGTTTTTTACGGGCATCAATTTAAGCAGACTATGGCAGGACTGTCTTGACCATTCATAACTTTAATCACTCATGTATATATATATATATAGAAAGAGAGAGATAAAATAGTGCACGTTAGGCACGTTGGTTTTTGGCGGGCGAAGGCTACTACCCTCTAGTTAAGACCCCCTCCTCCTCAACATGTACTACACATTTACGAACTATTTAGGAGGCGCATAGCCAGTATAAGTGAGGAAGGGGGGCATGCACCCTACATTCACCTTTTTGGAAGACTTTGTGATTAATTTGATGGCTCCAAGGCTCCCCCCCACGCGTGTGTCGGGAAGCACCTATAATTTATCTGTAGGACTTCGATCCTTAGGCCAAATGATTTGCTTACCTCTCTTTCTTTACTTCTCTTCTGTATGATGATGATGGCGTGGCACACGTATCGTTTGCAACCCAGCTCGTTGCTCTAAAGCGGGAAAGATGATTTTTTAGACAGCTTTACTGTCGACGACAACGCTTCCGTCTCGCAACCGAAAACAATACGTTCGTGCCGTGTCCTGGAGACGCGCTGACGTCAAGTGATGGAGTCTCATTAAGGCAGACAGGAAAGATAGAAAAGCCGATGTAGGGAAGCCACCTCACCGACTCACCCAACGAACGCCTGTAGACGCTTATTAATCGCCAATCGCCGACATACTGAATCATCTTGAGGGCAATTGTTAGCCCCATAAAGTACACTTCATAATTATCGAACCTAGTGTCTGATTAAGCGAACGATTACACTGCTGTATCATCATACATCTGCTGCTGTAAAACCTGTGTCTGGTTTTGGTGTCGTGTTGTGCGCATATGCAAACAGCACGAATGATGTATGACCGAGACATGTTTCGGCCAATCAGCTAAGATGAGTCAAACGAGGAGAGCAGCGATCTCCTTCCTATACGGTCGTCTCAAATGGCAGTGACTAGACGCTACATGCGATGCGATCTCAGTGTTTGCCAAAAGCAACGCACTACATACACACTGGTAAACAACGTATCTAAACGATAGAGAAATTTAGAGAAAAATACCGACAAAGAGTGATTCTCTCGGTTGTCGTAGTCATCTTCGTATGTGACAAATGCAAGTGCTGGGTTCAACGCATCGATACCTCACATTGTTAATCAAGCGTTGTTTGCTGCCATTGTTAATGGCGATGATGTGAGAGACTGTGATTACTGGCTGCAGCCTAGCCTTTTTTGTTGGCGTTTTTTTTCTACAACTGTGTTTTTGCCTTTAGTTAAAACAACGCCTAGCGTTGTTCTGAATCGCATGGGCAAGAATAGTATTTGACGCCGTTATTGTTGATGTCGTTGATTGACTAGGTTGTCACTATGACAGTAAGTAAGCGTATTACTAACATTCTTCCTACTAACCATGGTGCCTCCTGACAGGTTACTAAACGGTCGATAAAGATAGCTTCGTAGTTCGTGTCTTGCACAACACGGGGAAAAGCAACGAATCTGCACCAGGTTCTGCGTTGCAAACCAGATAACATGTTATAAAGAGGTGGAAATGTTAGGAACTGTTTATGGTGATCAAGCAATGTTCCAAAAAGTTGTATATACGTGGTACCGCTGATCGGTACGGACGTGAAGACTCCGAATGTGTACTTCCCCCGTTCGAGAAGGCTTTCGACATCACTGGTTGAAGGAGTTCGTGATATCGTACTCAACAATCGCCGAATTACTCTCAGGGAGATAGCTGAGGAGTTGGTGATATCATATGCATCAGTTGTAAGAGTCTTTTACGCACCAGGAGGCTAGCAGTGAAGTTTGTTCTAAAACAGTTGAATTTACAGCAAATTAACGCCCGTCGGGAAACATTGGAATAAAACTGTCAGGCGGAAGCAGAGGACCTTGGACTGACAGTGATTACAGGAGACGAGTAATGGGTGTATGGTTACGACATTGAGATCAAAGCTTAATCCTCCTACTAGTGCTTCCAAAGAAAAAGTCGGTCGAAGAAATTCAGACAGAGCTAATTCAACACAGTGGGTCTTTTGACTGTTTTTTTTTCGACTACAAGGGATTCGTCTTCCTTGAAGCCAATAGGGAATACTACCGCGAAATTTTAAGGTGATTGCGCGAGGACGTCCGACGCAAGAAGCCTGAACTATGGGAAAGCAACTCTTGAATCCTCGATCATGACATCGCACCGGCGCACACATCGTTACGGATTTCGGATTATTTGACTGGAAAATGTAATTTCTATATTTCCGCAACCTCTCTATTCGCCCACTCTGGTTCTGGCGACCTTTTTTTTGTTCCAATGCTTCGAGTCTATAAGGACATAAAGAAAAAGTCATAGGAACAATTCAACTCGATTCCGAACGCTGCGTTGAAAAATGTTTGGGGAAGAAGGTGACCCAAGTGCACTGCAGCGGGCGGGACCTACTTTGAGGGAACAAAAACAGCTTGGAATATTATATATATACATACATACAATTAGTAAACCTGTATCCATTAGCAGGACAAGCGACTTGGAACTAATTAGTTGGCAGGTAGTACTCGAACTAACTAGCAATCTAACAGTGTGAAAATAGATGGTTGCAGGAGTTCTTGTAACGCTACAGTCAAAATCGTTGCGGTCAAAAATTTAGTAGCGCAGTCATTGACGGGAAGGACGGAGCAGAGATGATTTATCCCGGCACGGCACGGCGCGTGCATGCATAAGCTCTTGAAAGCGTCGTTCGTTCTTAAGATTTGCACAAACTAGATTACGTAAGGTATGAACAAAATTAAGAAAAAAAACTAAATAATAGATACATAAATAAATTCGTTAATTAACCATACATTAAAAAGGAATTCGAATTAAAATCAAAATACGAATAAAAATAGTAACATTAGTGGAAATTAATTATAGTAGTATCCGGTGTCACTGTCGCGCAACGAAGGTGTAGGGACAGTGGGGACTCGGTAGTGTTGATCTTATTTGTAGTGGTCGGACTATCTAATGTAACGGCGTGCGTGGTGAGTCATGTCATCATTTGTTATCGATGAACTGTTGCTAGCTGACTGCTGTTGTCGTTGTTGTTGTTGTTGCTGCTGCTGCTGTTGTTTATTGTAGCTGCAACCCGGTGTTGTTGTAGCTGCAACTCGGTGTTGTTGTAACTGTGGCAGTGGCTCTAATGACAGAGAGTGCCAATATCTTCACTCAATAAGGAAAAATAGGCAGGGTCACACCATGTAACGACAACAAAAACCTTCTTTCTTTTATCGTGAAAACAATACTGACTCGGTTGTTGCCAGTGACATCATATTCGGCAGAGTGGCGCCGTTTTGGGGGGGGGGGGAGAGAAAACTAATGTGTGGATGTATATGCGTGCCAATGATATATATATATATATATATATAAAACCAAGAAAGCCACAAGGAAATATAGGCTAGGCACAGCAACGACGGCGATGCCGTATAGAGTATCTCAATAGGCTAGCAGTGATCAGCCACACTATGATTTACGCAAAAACATATATATATATATATATATATATATATATATATATATATATATATATATATGAACGTCGCCTAGCAGTCGTTAGCGGTTAGCGCAGCAGTTTCGACATTTTCACTTTCTACCGTTCGACGGACCATAATAGATGCATCTTACGAATCACACGAGTCTAGGCTACAACTATTTAGCATAGGCGTGCGGGTGTAGAATATGATCGCATGAGCCACCAATCAACGACACGTCTTGAGAAGAGGATCTACGCATTAAAGAGTACACCTCCAAATCGCGGTTTTCAACTTTCCCAGCTTCACCGCTGCGCCGGATTTAAGCGCTGGTTCCCGTGAATCAAGTCTTCTTTTCCTAAACGATATTTTTCATTTTCGGAAAGGCGAAGAAATAACACAGTTGTAACGAGGTAAATAACATGCGTGTTTCGCCGGCTTGGCTTCCGATGTGGCGTGAAGCCAAGCCCGTGAAACACGCATGTTATTTACCTCGTTTAGAACGTGTAATTTCTTCGCCTTTCCGAAAATAAAAAAATATCTTATAGGAAAAATAGACTTGATTCACGGGAATTCAGCCCTGTGGGCTGGCGCGTTGTCATGGTGGAGAAAAACGTTGGTAGGCACTCTGTAGTAGACCAATCGTTCGTCACATCGAGGCAAGAGTGAATTTTTCCAAAATGTACACAGACTTATCAATGTGATAAGTCTTGCGAATATGAAATGAAGGAGATTTCACGAGCTGAGGCCTTTATCTATTTTATCCGAAATTCTCGAACCAAGAAGTACCGCTCTTCTGTTCTTCCTGTGACTCATCACGGGATATATATATATATATATATATATATGTGCCGCTGCAGCAGATTTGACCACCGCTCGAGTATTGCAAATACTTCGGGTGTTTGTACTTACTACCTTGCGAAAAATATGCTGCAACGCAACAAGACCGCTGTACTCCAGATTGTCCTGGATGTTAAAATATCTAGATCCTGCTTGGTGATAATACTGTCAACAGCTTTCGTATGCGAGCCTATGAGCCAGGTTCGATGGCCGAAATGTAGGAACCCAAATTTAGGTATGACAAGCGTTAGATTCAAATCCCTGGTTCATAAAATCGTTCAACCCATCCTAGAGAAAACGCACGTTGCTTTCTATTGACAGCGGTGTACATCTTGGCCTTGTTTACGTATAACTCACATGTCTGCGTATATATATATATATATATATAGATATATATATATATATATATATATATATTATATATATATATATGTGTAAATAGTAGGTGTTCATATGTAAAGTTAAAGTACGGACAGCATGTTTTTATTTTGTTTCTGCAAGCAGAATCATTATTTAGATATCAACATGCTTTCCGTTATTTTCGATACATTTTATTGGAACAGTGGATTCATGCACCAAAGCACATCTCCAATACACGTTTTTTTAAATATTTTCTACCAAAGAGAGAAGAAGCCGCACCATCATGCCAAGTCGGGTAAATAAGCTGGGTGCTTTACCAGCGTGACTTGAGATGCGGCGGAAGTGAACCATCGCCTACGAGACGCTTTAGAGGTCTTCCTAGCGAGCGCAGTAAAAACATTTGACAGACATTCTGCAATATAGCAATCGCTCGTCACTGTATCACCTTTTCCAGTTCCACAATCGCCACAATTTTACTCCTGGAGAAGAACATGGCGATTATCACCTTCATTCATTCCTCTCGTTTGTGGATGAACACGCTACAAGGCCCGACCATTGCGAGTTCAGTCGCCCTCGACGGACATTTTATCAGAAATTCATGAGCCAGAAGAACCCTCGCTTATTTTTCATTCTATGACACATCATGAGGTACCCATCGTGTAGATCTTTCGGCGAATCCGAGGTGGTCGTGCAGGATCTTACGGAGGTGTCATCATACCCCAGTGGTAATCGAAGCTCTTCAAACCACCCTTATGCACTATAAGTTGTAGAAAAGAACAGTACGCAGCCCGATTTCTGGCCGGCTGTGATACCTATATGCTTGTGCTCGCCATTTTCTCACACCGCTGTCTGTGAGATAATCGACTCGCGTGTTCCACCCAAGCATCGAAAAAATAACGCTATCCGCCAGTACATTCGATTCCTAACTCACTCTCCACTACGCGGAAGTTTCAAAAAAAAATTTTCATATCCTTCCTACGTATGCGTATGGGTTGTCCTTAGAGGAATACTGTAACACGACGGAAAGCCCAATGGTGAACTTCATAGGGCATTTTACATCGTATTTGGAGTGTTCTAGATTACTTTAAAGAACAAAAAGTAACATGTGTAGATAGCACTTTCGGCTTTTTTTGCTTGACGGGACTGAAGAGCCCTACTTACCGGCAACTTGAAACGATCCAACCTGAAGATACTTGTAGCCCTCACGTATGCACTAGCTATTTTAACAGCTCATGCGTGTACAGTTTCGCACTTAAGACTTACTTGCTTCCTATCTATAACGATACAGCCTTCACCTCAGAGTGTAACAATCTTCCAATGACGACAGAGTCAGCTATCGATCTTTAGCAACAGTTCATTCTCAAGCTTGATGCTTCTAACGACAAGTTCAGTTAGTTAGTTGAATACTAGTACAATCGAATAGACATGCTGGGCAAAATGTCCCGCATACGCGATCAACAAACGCTTAGCTGCCCTATAACAAGCAAAACTCTGCCACAATAGAAGTACATTTCATACTCAGTCGACAAAGCTCAACTGACGTTTCCTACCTGCTCTTGTTGCAATCAAACTAAAATCTTCCCACTCGTTAACTAGTCAACGCTGCAACAGCACGAGGCTTCAATGACATTATCGAGCTAACTACTCTCCAAGGTAGATAGACAGACACCCACAGGATCGTCAAAGGTGTTTCGTGTAGTTTGTGTTCAGTGTGCCTGGAAGCATACCTGAATTTGAAGGGAGAAGTGAATCCAGCCGAGGGAAGGACGCGCGGACCACTCATCCATGCTCTACCTAAGAAGATGCTGATTGTGCGACAGAGGCATTTGCTATACGAACGCATATGCGTGCAGGAATATATATATATATATACATTCGTGTGCCTTTGTATCTATGCTATATGTATATATATATATATATATATATATGCATACGTTTGGATGTATGTGCATATTACGCCGTGCATGTCTGCGCATGTGCCCAAAACGTACCATACACGTTGTGTAGTCGACTCGAGGCAAATGGGACCCGTCGAAGACAACCAATGTGGATCCTTCCGTCCGCCACTGGACTTTGTTGGTCCGGTTCAGCTCTTCACGCAGTCGACGGCCAATTTTGCCGGTCACGTAAAGGGCCGACGGGAACAGAACGCTTCGGTCGACCCGGCACAGCACGTACGAAGATGAAACGCCAGCCTGTCATGATCATGATCGAGGCATCGACGGAAAGACAATGGCGACAATGCGATCGACACATACAAAAGAAACAAAACAATGTGAACAGTTCAGCATCGACAAAGGTTGATCAGACGATATGCGCCCGGGTGGGCGTAGACGTAGTTGCGCACAGCGGTTACCTTATCAGTCCGCTTGGGCTTCTATACCACCCACAAACAAGCGATCTAATTAGTTGAAAATAACTCGCTAGACAGCACACATTTAGATTGGATTCGAGATGTTATGAAGCCGCATTTAACGTCCATGGGTTTGCTTTCGCATTGCTTTGCAAGACGGGTCCGTCGTTTATAGGGTCCTATAAATACAAATGCGCAACAGTGGGGCTCAAACCCGTGCTATGTGTCTCCTCCGGCCGCGAGGCGCACACGAATGCGCCCACCACGCCACCGGGCTCGACTCTGTAGTTCCTCAGAAGCTCGCGAACCTTCCCTTGAAACTTTAGTCGTAAATAAAATAGCCTAATTAATAACAACAACGATACTTCAAATACTATCACGGCAACGAAGCTGAGCTTCTGACTAGTCTGTCTTCGACGAGAAGGCTTCATTCAATCAGTGCCGCTGTGTGCCCCACGAGCATGAATCACCCCATGGCGACCCATGTTATTAACGTTGCCTATTTAATATTTGAATCTATTCTGTAACCCTATCGTAGCATTACACGGGCTATCGGCGACCATACAATAGACCATAGGTCGGTAGCCTATTTGAAACGACTGTTGACAACTCGTCGAACTCCTCCTGCTCCTGTTAACACACTCTCCTCTTCCTTTCTCCTGCTGCTGCAGACGTAGTACCTTCACTGAAGTCACGGTGACGGTCGGCCGCGCATTGTGGTGCAGAAGTAGCAAGAGCCCGACCACGATACCCATCATGATGCCGTACTCGAGACCGAAGATAAACGAGCCAAAAAACGTGAAGCTAAACGGAATCAGGTCCCACTCTGCTCATCGAAATAAGCAGCGTTCGCCATCCATAGCGCGAGGCGAGGGCAGCAGCAGCAGCAACAACAGCAGCAGAATGACAATCAACAG
Source organism: Dermanyssus gallinae (assembly GCA_003439945.1). Lineage (NCBI taxonomy): Eukaryota > Metazoa > Arthropoda > Arachnida > Mesostigmata > Dermanyssidae > Dermanyssus > Dermanyssus gallinae. The sequence continues at coordinate 78,909 of QVRM01007140.1, read as the reverse complement.
TAACAAACACATAATTTTACAAGCAACAGAGGAACACGGTCTGATTAGAGTCGCACGTAGATGAGCATAAACGCCAACAACAACAACAGCAACAACAACAATAACGACAACAAAAAGGAAAGATACCAGGCTGTTAATAGAGATAAATACCGACAACAGTCAAAAGTATGATTTCAGCACACCGCCAACAAAGCACAAGATAATAGAAATTGTATATGGAACAAGTGTGATTGTATAGAAGTTGGAATTAGAACATGTATATGAGTATAGAAGTTGTATATGGAACAAGTATAAGATTATAAGCGGTTGTTGCTGTCTTTTGCATACCAATGCCAATATAGATGCATCTAACATTCGAATGTACGTTATGCTGACCAAAAGTGATCTAATCATAAAGCGCGCCTGTGTGGTAAGATTGTTCCCGTTCAAAGATGACGCTTGAAACTCTTGATCGTGCTTGCTGTCTCTCTCTGGGTGTTTGCGCAGTTTAGGTTCATTTGTTTGTAATAGCCTTAGCGAATTCTCGAAATAGCTATTAAATTGAACTAATTAATATTTCATTAAAAAGTAATTGCAAAAAATAGTTAGCCTCTGGCTAGCTCTTTCGGAAAACCACGTAAGGTTTACATGGATGGGAGGTCGTTTGTTGTTTGAAGCCTTTTGAAAGTTGTTTTGAGGTGCTCCGTCGTTTCGTCATTCGTAGCTTTGTTGTAAAACGTGCCCTTTGAGCGTGCGTGCGACCTTGGCCCACATGGATTATTGATAACTCTGTAAGGACGTACTGCATGTTTTCCACATAACGCGAACGTCATCGATGTGCACCATGAAGATTACAGATGTTATGATAATCGAAGCGAGGGTCGCCTAAAACGAAAACAAATTAGCCATTTGTAAGCAGTAGCCGTAACCATGCTGAACAAAGACCCCAAACCGATGCAATTGATCAATTGCATTTATATGTATATATATATATATATATTCTGAAAATGGTATCCTCAAAATTTGCTGATATGTGGAAATGCGTTAAGGTTATAAATGATTAAATATAATAATACGGCGGAACGGCGTAATGCCGATAGCTTGAAACTGTACAGTCGTGAGTTCGATCACAACACGATGCATAAAGGCGAACTCGACTCAGTGCTACCTTGGTACGAACCTTGGGTATGAAGTAAAAGTATGGCGAAAGGAAGGCGAGCGCGGCGAGCACGATGCTTCCGGTGAAGATGCCGCCCATCGGAGTTCGCACCCCCGAGGCATTATTGATGGCCGTACGCGAGAAGCTACCCGTTGCGGGAAAGGCCTGCACGAACGAACCGGCGAGATTACAGAACCCCAACGCGATCATCTCTTGTGTTGCATTGATTCGGCGGCCCTTTGCTTTAGATGACGCATAGACAAAAGTACACACATGATCATATGTATATACTCGTCTGTGTGTATATATTTTTTGAATTCAATTTTCTTTGACGCGGTGACCCGCAAAACGTTAGGCAATCATATATACATGAGTACATGTATATATACACAAAAACACTTATTTCAAACACTCAGCTTCTGATTGTACGAACTCTATATTAATTCCGTGGTAGTGTGAATTTGGCTGCTGGCTTACCAAACGCCTTGGCAATTGCGACCGACTCGAGAATCGATAGCAATGCAATCACCACTACGCCGACGTTTAGTTCCTGCAGAAGCAAGCATAAAGATACGGACGAATATTAAAAGGATAACAAAATAGAACGCCGCCAGATTAAGTAATTTAGTTATACTACAACAAGAGTGTTCTGTCTGAGATATATCTTAATCGTTCTTGGAACTGTAATGACATCAAGCCATATATATATATATATATATTTATGGAGAAACATATAGTGTGAGAGAGACGAAGTGATTTCAATACTAACGGAGAGCACTTCGGGGAAGTCTTTGGTCGCGGTGTGATTGGTCCTAGGGTCGATGTAGGTATAGGTGAAGTTGGGAAGGCGAAGCTCTGGCAGACCTCCTTGGACCTTGCCGGTGAGCGAAAACGGACGCCGACCATAGTGCTCAAGGACTGCGGCCATTCCGCCACAGAACAGTACAACGAGAACGTTGCGGGCCATCACGAGCGTCCACCAGGCTCCATTGAATGCCCGCACGATGCCTGGCGACAAACCAAAGGCGCCTTCAGCGAGGCTCGCGTTGCGAAAATATCGTATGACGAGAAGCAGGACGATGCAGCAGAAACCAAGACCCGTATCCAGCCAACTGCGCTCAAGAGTGACGAGGAAAGATTAATGTAGACGACATTAGAGGACAGCTATGGAAGTAAAACTATTCATCTTTTTTGTTTTTTTTTAATACGATTTTTTATACAGCCAAACTATGGTACGTTAAGACTATCATACGATAGACGTGCTATAGTAACGGCTACTACTATTGTACAGCTTCTAAAAATGTGAATTGAGTGAACGCTGATATAATTCCTCAATGTTCGAGTCGTCCCAAACTTGAAATGATTATGATTGTTAGATGATGATGATGATTATTATTTATATTATTATTATTATCATGCCGGCGTCTTATTTACTAACCTGATTCCAGCCGAGCGAGCGATTAGTTGGTAGATTGCTTCGAAAAAGTGATCCGCATCGACCTTGATGCCAGTTAGACCTTTGAGTTGAGTGCAGGCGATCGTCAGGGCACCGGCCGAGGTAAATCCCGAAATCACAGAACCCGAGATGAAATCGATTATAAATCCTAAATTTAAGAGACCTGCAAGAACAAAACACGGATAACGGTAAGACCCTACATATAAAAACAACAATAAACATGGAGCAAATGTCCAAATGTGATAGTCACTTGAATGTGAAATCACAGAAAAGTCTGCCAATGTCGTATTAATGCAACAGCCCAACTCTCAGAACCCCCAACGCATACCGCAACTATAGACTTCAATCACCTGATATGACCATGTCTCATCTATGGAACGCTCTTCGCAATGAGCTAAGGGAATTAACACAATTTAGTATTTAAGAAAAGATGGCACTATAAATTACTACGTATACAATGTCTCCATGGATAAAACATATCAAAGATATGCAGCTTATTATTACTATTATTGTTGTTGCTGTTCCTCAATTAATATAATCACTCAGTTTAAATAAAACTCGATTGAAAAATAATAATTGTATAGTCAATTGGTAAGTACAATCATGTATGAAACACGAATGTTTTGTAAGGAGCATGTGTTTGAAAATAAACTGTTTTTAATTTATTAAATTAGATGCATTATCTTCAGCATTTGACCCTCTCAACATTTTTAAAAAAAATTTCTGTTCCGTTGGTTGACAAAATCGATGCTACCAGCCTTCTGTCTATTGTTAAGAAATATTTCAATTCAATTTTATTTTCACACCATATTGGGAAACTACATTTGACATAAGTATGCTAAAATATTAGGCATCGACTAGGCGCGTCAACGAGTACATCACAGAACCTAATATGACCAAGTCACATTCTTTATAAATACATCTATCATTTGGTTCGTGATATCCATTGGTGCTGCATACAACGTGATAAAAACTAGGTACAGAAAATCGCATCAACACGCGGCGTATGTTCTTGCAACTCTTTTCCCACGGTTCGGTTAGATTTGCGCCAGCTACAAAGAACTGTGGATAAATTTCGACCATTCTATCTTCAACCTCACTTCAGAATATATCATATGCTTAAATACGCGGAAGGTTACATACAGGTCTTCCATGAATATAATGAGGTGTTATCTACAAAAAATGCAAGCCTAACTTTCGTTGAATGGTACAAGCCCATAGCTATTTTCAAATATGCGGCCTTCACTCGCTTTAGGAATGTTAGGCTAGCGACTGAAAGCTTGTTTCTTATGATTTCAGGTCTGCACGACTCCGTAGGAACAACCTTCGTATCAAACAAAGCTAAGGCGGTTTCAAGCAAAAGCGATTGCGACTTTTCAATCATCCCCACCCATATAAATGCCTTCCGAGTCCTATATATGGTTTCTCAGGCAGTAGAGAGACTCAGGCCAAGTGTCTGTAACACTGTTAGGCACGACAAGACGTCGGAAGGCCAACTTCTTGGATATACTGGCTGAGAGTTGCATGCGACTGTTGGAGATCGAAGCGGCTTCGACTGAAAAAGAACCACATCGTTTGGGTATACTAAGAGATCCACCATCGGATCTCAACATTTGATCGTCGCTTAGAGAATAAATATTTTCTATTACATTGAATATACGCGTGTGTTTAACCGCGATTTGTATACGAATGTATTCCTTTAAATGTACTTTATGAAAAGAAAAGGTACTTCATACCTATGCTGAGATTTCCCCTGAATTGGGTTAAAGTTAGTATAGGGTAGCCAGATTCCTAAAGGAACAAGCAGAACAAGCAACATGAACAACAACAACAGCAGAAGCAGAGCCAGCGGCGTCGCTTGCAATAGAGAGTCATCGGTCACCAACCTAGAAGGAGTTGGACGCAGCCAGACAGGAACGCCAGCAGGATGGCGTACGTGGCCCCGCCAAACTTGGTGTACTGTCCCGTCATGATACACATGATGGCGGTGGGCCCTATCGTGAGGTCTTTGGCCGATCCGAACACGATGTAGACGAAGCTGCCCATGAACGCGGTGTAAAGGCCGTATTGGGGCGGCAAGTGAGCGACGCTGGCCAATGCTAGACCCTGCGGGATAACGGTCAACGCGACGGTTGTGCCCGCTACAAGGTCACCGCGCAGGTCCTCGACCGAGTACCTCGGAAGCCAGTGTATGATCGGAAGCCTGTCGAGCCATCTGGAGAAGTAAGTGAAAACGAACTATTAGCATGTCGGCGAGTGAAGAAGCCACGAGAAAAGAATAAGTACAAGACTCGCATTATGTCAGACGCCGATCGTTTGCCACTATCGTCAACGGTTACGGTCAGAGGCAAATCACGTCTATCTACGTATATTCGACGGTACAACAATAGGCCATTATCGTAGATCGACAACTAGCATGTCTTCTGCAGATCCGTCCGTAGGCGCTTCACTTTTGTGGGTCGGGGAGCTCCAACGTTTGACCACTGCGAGCTCTGCTATTTGAATAGTTGGTCATAAGATTCTTCCAAGTCTCCCTGTCCAAGTCTCACTACCTCTCACGAGGCTTGATTACAGTCCTTGATTACAATGAAGACTGGCGCTCGTCAAACTTCATCAGATTTGGTCAATCGCAGCCTTCACACGGGCCACATCTTCATTATTCGTTGGTGTTCTTTGACGTCCTTCATGGGGTTTGTGGCATGGATTGAGCGACCATATTCAAAACTTTACGTATCATTCATACATACTCCTCGAGAATAAAGTAGGGCTCTATTTAATGATTGAAGTTTTCTTTAAAAAAAAACACTCTAATGCACTTAATCCTCACAGGAAATTGTACAAAACACGTAAACTGCCGCATCGCGATTGTTAGGTACGGCTGTTGCGTCACCGACATGTTCGTTTTCGCCATTTTCTCCTGCCGTTGTCTGTCTGTTGTGGTATCGCGCCCCGAGGATTAAGTTTGCCTACCTTTGTGGCTCGATGCACCTCGTACAGGTTGTTAGGCACTGGTTGGTGGAACTGTCAGAGTCCACGGTGTCCACATCGACGTATTCACTTGGAGACGCGCCATTGCCGTTGGCATCTTCTGCAACAACCAGAAAAGTATGTCAATCTGATGTCAACAACAACAACAACAATAATCACCACACCTTAAAACAACAATCACGCGACATAACGTTTAGTCCAGTTCGACGCTGTGATTGCGGCACTAACTATTTATTCATCTAAATGTATTTTGTTAGATGCCACAAAGACGGTGGAAAAGTGAGTGTTTATGCACAATGTTCTCCCCCATCCTCGCCATCGGCCCGTCGCGTTGTAGTTAAATAAGATACCACTACGGGCATATTTGCCTTACGCAAACTACAGGGCATTATCGAACGTGAGAAGAGGTGCCCCACTTCCTACAGGCACGACTGTCTTATGACGAGATCAAGAAAGAATCCCATTCCAAGCTTCACACATGTGCACTAACCATATACGTGAACAGCTTGTTATCTAGCACACGGCTTTAACTATTCCTTTTCGGTGAAAGAAAAATGGGTAAAAACGTCCGGTGACACTGATACTACATAAAAGTTGCAGGTTTTTTCCCTGCGTGACAGCACATACAAAATGCCGAGACTTATATATGGTTCAATGTTTCTCAGGCAGTAGAGAGACTTAGGCCTACATAATTTTTGTATGTAAACTCAATAATTCACATCTTAGGTAAGTTATGGTACAATGCGTACTTGGTGGTACTGATTAAGTTGCAAGTCTCTCAAATTATGAGTTGAGTAATCCTTGAATAAACCCAAGCGGAAAATGAATTTCAACCCCAGACATATATAGATATAAGCAGCAGTCATGGTGTCCTGCCATGAACAAAAATTAACTCACAGCTCACACTTGCCGCTTCGACAAGTTTTCTTACAAGCGTTCATGCTCGTATAGACGTCTGGGAAAACCGCCCGCCGTTTAACCTGCCGTTTGTAAGATGCGACTTTAAAATAGTCAGCGATCGTTAGGGTTAGACAGCGGATAAAAAGTTCACAAACGCAATGATCTCTCCACAACCTTGGTAATGTCTCGGCTAGAAACAACGTCAGGCGCAACGTGTGCGACACAGACACGTGTAACAGTGGGTAAGATTATATCCTAGATTCTATAATCAAAGTAACGTGCGCCGTGTTTTAGCACAACACCTTTGGTAGGCGAAAAAAAACATATCAGTCTTAACAACACGGATAATCAGTCAGCACATTTGATACATATTTAACGTGAGGAGGCAAGAACCTGCTTATGTTTGAAACAAAAATCGAATACAAAAGGAAGGATAGGTATCTTCCCAGCAAGCAGCCCAAACACTAGAGAATATGGCCTAACTAAATTTATTGGCAACCCTTTCTTGAAGGTGATAGTCTCCCAAGAATGCCATAACCTGTAATAAAACTCCATTATATATATATATATATATATATATATATATAGCGGTGGTAGCTTAGGCAACTAACGCGCCTATCACTCGGTTATAAACAGAAATTCAGAATTATGGGAGAAGCGAAGGAGAAGGTATGGAGGAGAGAGAAAGACACGATGATTAAGACGGTTCTTTGTTATCGGCAGACGTTACTGCGAATGAGCAGGTTCTCTGATAAGAGCGGTTTGTATTAATCGCCTTAGGCGCGTAGATACGTCGCTATCGGTCTAGATTAACACAGCCCATTGAGGCTCACTGGGCACATACTATTCGAGACGTCAGCCTTCCTGGTAAGGCGTCCGTTTAACGTTTGTATCTAGCGATAGTAATGATAATATTTTTTTATTTTATATATATATATATATATATATATATATATATATATATATATATATTATTTTTTAATAGATTTATAATAATAGCCTCTACCGAGACTGGATACAATCGCACCTAAACTAAACTGATTTCTGTGCTCAGTTTACGGAGATAAACACTGAACAACACAGCCGCTCAATATGTGTGAACTTCTAAATATGGGCTCTTCTGTGACTGAGGTAATGAAACGAACGTTTGTATTGCCTTGAGATTATCGTTTTTTACCTTTAGCGTTTTATAACTTTTTAACAGTAAACATATTTATTGAATACATTTTCAGTACACACCAAGCTCGCAATGGGCCTTGAGGCCTGCGGCACGGACGGTATCTACTTTACTAGAAGGATAAAAATGGAACGGCGCCGAAAATGTAATTTTACCTAAATTGTTTAGTGACCGATATATATATACTAAAACGAAACATTGCTAGTACACTATACTATTCTTTTCTCAGCCGGAAACAGATTTATAATACAGAACTATGCGTGTTTATAGAGTTTCTCAGTCCAGTTACTAATTTTAACGTTCACCGACTGCCCCAGTGCTCGTATAGATACCACGTTTGCATACCTATAGTTTTTATGACCCGTTCAAAACTGCCTCATACACAAATGGGGGAGATTAAATCCGGTCTGTTAAGGGGCTAAGATTCCAAGATGGACACCGGCTTCCGGGGCCGTTTTCCGGCGAAAAACGATTGATTGAAGAACGGCTTGATACCAATTGCCGTTCCTTAATTAAATTCTGCATTTGACAATACTCATTTGGCAATTGTAGTTAGCTTTACTTTCATTCCCCCTAGGCCTTGCTTGATGGAAAACAAAAATGAACTCTGACGCGTCAGCTAGAAGCCAAAATAACTTAAAAATGTTGACGAATATAGATATTGTATTCCGGACATTGCTCTAGCTAGCAGTCTGTAAACAATGGACACAGTGACAGGAGCTTGAGTTAAGTATAAAAAGTGCGTTGCAAAAAATTAGCAACTCATGTTTTTGGTGATAATTTCGGTTTGATTTCTTTGAATGACTTGACATTTTAAGGGCATGATGTACATGACGAACCACGAGTATAGTGTTAATTTCGTTACAAAAACTAAAAAAACAGTGTTGCAAAATATTAGCAACAATAAAGCCTTACGGAGTATTCGATTCTTAGCAGGGCTGTATGGCTTATTTGATACTACATATTTTATTTTAGAAACGGGTTTTTCGTCCCTTCTTCTGATTCAAATCGTAAGCTCGGTCTTTTATGGAGTTAATGAGCTGTTGTAAGTACGAAAGTGGAATATCATTCCATGCTTGCTGGGCAGCTTCTTTGAGGTCCGACAAATTATCATATTGTCGACTATTTGCGTAAATCTGCTTCACCAAATGTCCCCAAACATATTCGAGGTTCAGGTCGGGACTTAATGCCTGCCAGTCAAAAAGTGGCACTCCTTGTTCTTGAAGAAAGGCTATAGTGCTAGCCGAGGTATGAAGCGTGGTCTTGTTAAAACTGCGTCAGGTCCCCCAATTCTTCTGAAATGGGCTTCTAACTGGAAACATGAGTTGCTAATTTTTTGCAATATATATATATATATATATATATGCGCGGGATGCATGCCACACGGAAGATTTAGGTAATAGTATCGTTCAGGTGGAAAAAAATCCACACGACAGTTCATCGAGTGTCAATGCGAAAACTTTGTCCAAGATCACATCGACCTATATTTTAAGAGAGATGTCAAATACCGGGTCACGCAAGTAACTTCACTCCCGCATCACACCAACGCCTCTTTAATGCCCACTAAGTCCCTTTCCGAGCAGGTCGTGCAACAGATCTACCCTTGTAGGGCGATTTAAATCATGCGTGATGTTTTCGGTCGTCTACACCCTAAGGAGTCTATTGCGACGACCCTAATTTAGGCTTTCGGCAATAATCCACTTTTCAGAATCATCGCTCCTGTATTCCTATTTTAAAAATGATGACTTTGATTGCCCTTGAAATTGACATGATAGAGTACTTCTTTGATGTTAAATTAAATATCTTTTCAGATCTCACCATTTCATAAACTATACAACTGTGTTTGAACCGGACCTCATCAGACGGTCTGATAACATGGAGGATAGCTAAGTGGGTGCACCAATGAATTCGATCCATCGTAGCCTGTTTCGTTGTTCAGCGCAGGTTTTCATGAGAGAATCATCCCACATTTTTAGAGAATTGCGTCATACAATGAATGATACAAGTGCGCAGGCAGCTCTCTATGTGATAATGCCGTTAGGTTGCCGCTATGTTGTACTAATGGGATAGGAGGTTGAGGCCGTTAGAAGTCTCAGAGGCAGGGACGCAATACACGTGTGGCTACACAGCTCAGTCTGAAAAATGAGACGCTAAACGTGTTTTAACAAGCCAATGAAAACGCTGATGCAGACTGCATCAGTATAATCGTCCATTATAATGTTGCTTAACGGGAAAGCCTTTTATTGCCAAGGCGTAAGTGTAGGTTTTTCACATTTTTTGTAAACAAAATAACTTCACATCACAACTGTATATCAGCTGTTCTCTTGATGACGGCAACTGCGGCAATTATGTCTAAGAATAAATTAATATATTGAATTCCAAGCATGAACTAGACAGGAATTTCGAAACAATGGACACAATGACAGAAGCTTGAATCGCTCGGGGAGCCCAAACTCACCAGTCATGCAACTCCTGAATGTCATGTATTTCTAAAGTACTGCATTCAGGTAAGTATATATTTACATTGCATTAATATTGCCTATCGTTAAATAGGCCCGCCCAAAAGCAATACGCTAGTCATGGTTATCATCCGGAGTATCGCCAGTTCGATCCATTTATGATCGAATTTTCTCTGAGTGAGGCTCATTGAGAATAAACGTTAAACGATACCGCTGTGGTTCAGGGGTATATATATATATATACCAGAATATATATATAGGTATATATATATATATATATATATATATATATATATATATATATATATATATATATATATATATATATATATATATATATACCAGAATATATATATATATATATATATATTTATATAGGGTCTCCAAGAACTCGTCCAACACATTTACACATCAAATACGACTCGGCGAAAAATATTTTTTTACGTGGAACAAGAGGACGTAAATATCTTCTAAAATGGGTAACTAAGCGTGAAAGCCAATATATAAGACTTGCAAAGAATTAATTTCTTAAGAGTTATCTTCAATACAACATTTGTTCTGATTTGAGCTAATGTAGAATGCAATTCAGTAGATGCAAATGTTCCTCCAAACACGCAGGTATGATTGGTTTGTCGATAGAATGACTGTGTATCTCGCAATCGTTTGGCAATTTCGTTCTCACTCAAAAGGGAGTCATTTTCGCCCCTTGTTCCATGAAAGAAATGAAGATTTTTTTGTTGTACTAGATCTCAACGTTTGTTGGATGAATTCTGGAAGACCTATATATATATATATATATGCGTCCTTATCGTAGAAGTAGACAGTCATTAATCAACAGAATACGAGAAAAGGCTCAAGTGTCAAAGTATGGAATAGCAGCGAATCTATAGTTAAGTTAGGTTTTGCCTTCTCCCACCTGGCGAACAAATGAATCCACTACGTCATCGCACTTATCGGCTACTGGCCAGATGGCCTCCTCACTCAATACGCACATTGTGCTTGAAACTGTCCAGTCAATGAATGAGCACTTATCAAACTGCTAATGCAGTAAGTTAGCTAATTGCCAAGCCAGCTCTTATAGAGGACGGTTGCACGCGGTAAATCGTCAAACTTTCACATTCACTGGCAGCGCCATCAGCAGCTGAGCATGCATTCTCACTAGTCGGGCGGTAACATTCACTCCTGCTGCTTTTAATGAGATTTCCGCAGTTAGCTCAGGCAGACAAACCCCTGAGCGGGAAGCACAATACAACAGACTGACCTACAGTCTGCCGTTTCGACGAGTGCAGGGTTTTTGTAACAAGCAAAGCCGCCCTTACGCAAAACTCACAAAACACTTTAAATTATATATATATATATATATATATATTATTTAGTTTTTGGTGAGTTTTACATAACGGCGATATATATGTATATATATATATATATTCTCAGTGAACCCAGCAGTAAGTTGAATAAGTATAGAGTACACGTACAGATAAAACCAATAGCCACTGTGTGGTTAATAAATGTGAAATTATATATATATCTATATATGTTGACGGGACAACGTTCACGGAAGTATAGCAGATGGTCGGTGACTCTTGCACTAAGAGTCGCGCAATTCCGCACTACATATTCCATTTGAAGCCATATTTCGCAGAATTGGCAGAGGTGGACTAACCTAACAATATATATATATATATACATATATATATGTTTTCGCTTGACATGTACATTTAAATGCCCACGTCATCCTTTTATAACATGAGCTCTCAGAGCGGCAGCGTGATCGGATGTTGACGTTTCTATGCTTTCTCAGTGTCTCAAACAGTCTTTTCCAGAGAGCAGCATGGTCGCTGACTCTTAGCCGTATGTCGTGCCATCTATTCTTAATGAGCATCGCTTAAAAAAAATTCGATCAACAACAGGGATCCAGCCGGAGGCTCCCCGCTAGGCGACACCCAGGACTGGCACACAAGCCCCCTAGACACCACGCCGCTACAATATACTCGTATACATAATGTATAAATCCGAATCGTTACACAAATTCGCATGCGTGTCTCGGCTCTGTGACGGACGACATAAGCAGCCACCGCTATTAACACAGTTGGCAGAGTTCGCGGCAAATGTGTTGATACAATTATCTATGAAACGATCCTAGTCGATGTGGTTCTTTACGGTATTCTTCTTTTTTCGGCCAGAAAGTTCGACCAAAACAACAACAACAACAACAACAGCGTCGACGTTACGGTGACAATGTTAAATACGACTTTTACTTTGCTGTCGTGATCTCGTCTGGCTGCCATGTCGCCATTTTAAGGTCAGCTTACTGCAGCCAACATAGATTGTCTGTAATGGTTTTCATAACCCTTCATGCAATTTAGCGGCAATTAGTCAGACAGACAAAGAGATAAATATAGAAATAAATAAAAATAATATATAAATAGAGATCTATTTAATAGAGATAAATAGATAGATACAAAAATGGCACGGCTGAATCAAGGAGAATTGCAGGCACGCCTCTCCCACGGTTTCGAAGGAATACCAAGTGTTACCGAGCCTAGTGGAGGGGGGGAGGGAAGGAGAGGGATGGGGATGGGGAGGAATCCGAGCGCAGTGAGTTTGTGAGTGATTCTAGTGACGCAAATGCATCGTGCATTCCCGAAGCGTCTTCCCGAGAAAAAAAAACTGCAAGACAAATCAAATCTGGCCGAGCTCATAGATAGGGCGGTCGGCGGTTGAATCACTGGTTGAAGCCTCATCTCCCTCTGGGCTGACTCTCAGCTAAGATTTAACGTCTATGGGACTGCTTTTCGCAGTGCTGTTCATAGACGGACATGCCCCATAAATACAAATCGGTGCAACGGTGGGGCTCAAACCCGCGCACCTGCTATGTGCCTCCTCCGGTCGCGAGGCGCAGACGAGGGCACCATGCCCCCGGGCTGCTTGACGAAGCCTCGTCTCCACGACACGACACAGCGGTTGTCGCTGTCAAAATTGCGCGCGCTTCCTTCACCACCCATTTGCCGGCTGCTTTCGCTGCCATCGCCGCCGGCGCCGCCGCTGCTACTGGTGGGGCAGGGCTTGAGCGGAGTACATATAGCAAGAGCGGAGGGACGGGTTGGTTTTCCCCTCGGTGTGGATAAACAGCTGATTTGCGCGCCACACACACATGTACTTCGCGGCGAAGATCAGGCATGGTCGGAACAGTCGTAGCAATGAAGTAGCAGCAGCAGCAGCAGCAGCTGTTTTTGGTGGCAAACGAATTGTTGTTGTTGTTGTTGTTGTTATTGTATTGTGGTGTCGTCGTCGTTGTTGTTGTTAGCGTTGGCGTTGGTATTGTTGATATTGTTCTTGTTGCTGCGGCTGGTGTTGATCTGGTTGTTATTTCCTGCACAGATCGGTTTCATGTAGTAGAGTTTGTAAAGCTGTTTGTCTGCTAACTGCCGGCGTTGCGCTTCATGTGGTGCATGTATGCCTATGTATATATATATATATATATATATATATATATATATATATATATATATATATATCACATAAAATAATAAATAAAAAGTATGTGTTTATCTATATATATGTTCACCATTGACAGAAAGATGGAACAGCCGGCCTGAGACATATACTATATATATATATATATATATATATATATATAGAGGAATATATTCTTCTATTCTTCTGTTGCGTTTACACATATAAGTAGTAGATCGTGTAGTAATATATATATATATATATATATATATATTGACAAAAGAAAGGAATAGCCGGCCGCCACGTTGCCCGCGTGTGTGTCTGCCTACCGCATGCTGGCTAGATACCGTGCAGACGTGTAAACGTCATGGACGTCTTTGTTTCGATAAACTGGCATACTGACGCACACAGTCATACCCACACAGGCTTAATTGTTCTATTCAGAATTACAGGAGAAGAGCTTAGCAGGTTATATCATAGACATGATTATAGTAATTATAATAGTAATAGTAGTAGTAGTAGTATATATATATATATATATATATATATATATATATATATTTAGTAGTAGTAGTAGTAATATATATATATATATATATATATATATATATATTTGTGTGAAAACAGTAAAAACAACGAACCTGCGACAGGATACGAATGGCTGAGCGGTGTGTAAACATCGATATCGACCGAGTCGCTCGATGTAGGAGATGCCATGCTGATGAAGTCATAGACGTAGGAGAACAGGTGGTCTTCGGGAAGGTCGAAGATGAACGAACTGTGCTAGATTGACATCCGACTAGATCAAGGAAGCACCGTCGAGGATGACGAGGGGCGATCATAGCAACAATAGCAACAACAACAGCAGCAACAACAACAGCAAGAGCAACGGGACCCTGGTTGTGGTTATCGGGGCAGCCGTCACCGACTAACACCGACCTTGAAGGGGAACTCCCCGACGACGGTGAGTTCGGACCCCCTGCGGCGAGCCAGCCCTGACCCCGCCGTCAGTGTTGCGTTTGCCGTTGTTCCTGACCAGTCTATTTGGACTTCATCGACTTCAGTGCTCTCTATTCATCCTGTACCTTCTGCACCTCCTCCTCCCCCTCCTCTTGAGTCCGCCTATGCGTCAGTTTCTAGCTGGCTGGATGGATGGCGGGCCTGCCGACCTCGTTCCTTTCTTCCCGTTCGGCCTGTCTTCCCGCCCGCCGGCCGTCAAGCCGGGGAAGACACATAGACATATGCACATTGCGCCACCGTGTTGTGTTCAAGCGTTATCCGTCGGTTCAGGCAGCAACAGCAACAATAGCACGGGCAGCAACATCAACAACAAATAACCACCTCAGCAACAACATCCACCTCAGCAACAACAACCACCTCAGCAACAACAACAACAACACGAAACGAAAATGACGACGACAACGACAACGCAAATGTATGTGTGAGGTCCTCTTCCTCTGTGACTAACTAGTACGGATCAGCTGTTTTGCTGCCGCCGTTCATACAGCACGCACGTCTGTCTGGTGGTCTCGTGTGCGCGCCGCGTCTGTGAATGGGCGATAGCTACATTTCGAATGACGAGTTGTTTCAGTTCAACGAACTGCAATTGCTTACCACTACTACTACTATTACTACGACTGCGACCCTTACTATTACACTGCAACGAGCACGACGACACACCACTACAATTTGAACAACTTGCCTGCCCTGTTCGATAGGCGGGCGCCTGTGTCATGATCCCCTTCTGGTTGTTGATAGTGGCCTCGTCATCGTCGTCGTCGTCGCCGCCGCTGCCCTCCGTTGGCCGGTGGAGAGCCGGGAGCGGCTGTCAAACACACGGACATACAGACAGACAGATAGATAGACAGCCAATCAACCAACCGGTGGAGAGGTGGAGGATTTTCGAGAGGAGGGAAGCGTGCTCTGTTGTTGTTGTTGTTGTTGTTGTCGTCGTTGAAATAGTTGTTGTTGTTGCTGCTGCTGCTGCTGCCACTGCTGCTGGTGCTATTGTTGTTGTCGTCGTGGTGGTTGTTGCTGTTGTTGTTGTTGCAGTTGTTGTAGTGGCGGTTGTTGCTGTTGTTGTTGATGATAATGGTTCTACTTTTTTTAATATTAGGGTTTTATTCATATAACCATATTCCAGCGGTACACTTTCGTTTTACATCACTGGATGTTGGTTCTACTACTACTACTACTGTTGTTGTTGCTGCTGTTATTGTCGTCGTCGTCGTCGCGATGTTGTTGTTGTTGCTATTGTTGTTGTTGTTGTTGCTATTGTTGTTGTTGTTGTTGTCGTTGCTACTGACTACGTCATCATCATTGACTAATCATTACCATAGAGCATTGTTACCTGATGGTTGAGAGGGAAGCCGTAAACAGGTCGCGAGCGTTGTTGCCGCCACTGCCGCCGCTGGCGCCGAAGCCGCGCTGCTGACCCCGTTACAACAGCTGATGTTGGCACGGCGTTAGTCAACCAGCTGTAAGCGTCAACCACAACAACCAGCTGTAACCCGTCAACCACAACAGTGCTCACTCTCGCTGGGTTGACTTTGTACAAGCAGTAACAAATGCAGCTGCTGCAGCAGCAGCAGCAGCAGCGACAGCAGCTGCACTAGCATCTGTGACAGCCAGACAAGCAGCAAGGATTTACAAAGCATGGGCAACCCAGAGAGAGAGGGGGGGAGCTGCCCCGCCTCTGGATTTACAAAGCATGAGCTCTGTGCCGCCGCCCCTGCTGGTTTTTGTGCACCATCATCCTCTCGGTTGCGGTCGTGGCTATCGACAACTTTTTTCGCCGGCTGCTCATCATTTTAACTCATCACTGATTGGCCAGAAACAAACCACTGTGATTCTAGTAGTGTTGTCTTGCCGCGCAGAACCAACCAGAGCGGCAACGTCACCGGCTGGCCGACCGACCAAAGTTCGGCAATCATACGTACAGAGTATGTCGAGCCCGGTGGCGTGGTGGTGGCGGCTTAAGTCTGCGCCTCGCAACTGGAGGAGACACATGGAGGAGGTGCAATGCGGGTTCGAGCCCCACCGTTGCACCGATTTGTATGTATGGGGGTTGTTTGTCCGTATATGAAGCAATGTGAAAAACAGTTCCGTGGACGCTGTTAAATCTTGGCTGAGGGACAACAGCCCGACGAAACTTGACTTTACGTACATAATATACTGTACATTATTAACCCCCCAGATGACTGTATGTTGTCAACCAGGTCACTCGCCAATAAACGGGGCTGTGGTTGGTATTGTTGTTATTGTTTCTGTTGTTGCTATTGCTGTTGTTGTTGTTGCTGTTGTTGTTGTTGTTGTTGTTGTTGCTGTTGTTGTTGTTGTGGTTGATGTTGCTGTTGTGGTTGATGTTGTCGCCGCCGCTATTGTCAACAAACTCACGCACGCGGCGGCTGTGGGTAGATTTGCTAGGGAGCGCAAGAACCACAATCATCACGCCGCACAGAGGGTCGAAGAACAGCGAACGGGACACGTGTGAGGAGACACCACAGATGAGCCACAACACCGACCGACCAGGTTGACCGTAGAGGTTTGAGAGAGCGTGACTAGCCGTGAGCAATCGAACCAGCGACTGAGTGAGTAGCGGCTCTAGTCAGCTGCTGATTCAAATTTCGGCGCGCCCGCGCGCCGACGGGGAAGACCATCTTCGTGCTAATACCTTCGCGCTGTAGTATGTAGCAGCCGTATTAGACGAGAGAAAACGATAGACTCTAAATGCATCTATAATCATCTGGTTCTTGTTGTATATATATATATATATATATATATATATACAGCTGTCACCAGTGCTAATCTCTAAGTAAAGACTCGTTATATATGTATATATATATATATATATATATATATATATATATATACAGCTGTTACCAGTGCTAATCTCTAAGTAAAGACTTGTTATATATATATATATATATATACAGCTGTTGCCAGTGTTAATATCTAAGTAAACGCTCGTTTTATACATATATATATATATATATATATATATACAGCCGTTACCAGCGCTAATCTCTAAGTAAAGGCTCGTTTACTGCTGGTAGTGTTACTTATCGCCCGCCGTAATCCTAATGACCGTGCCCTACGCTTTGCCCCATAAACACGCTTAGTCAGCTAACTGAAAAAGCGTAACAGGTACAGTTACTATCAATGTCATCGCTTACATTATAGCACATCGCATTGGCATTATGCCGGCTGGCTGGATTCGATTGCGATGGGACCCCGGCATTGTACCCCGGCAGTTTGCCCACTCGCACATGTTGTGGTCATACAGTGAATATTGAAGATATACCTCAGGTTAAGTTCCAAGCCCGTAGGGGACGGAGGATAGTCTAGAATTAAAAACAACCTCCTTAAAAAATGTTTTTAATTCTAGTGAATAGCGGGATTAAGGAATATCATAAAAAAAGTCAATATGTTGTTATGTCTTGCGTTGAAGCATTTCCGTGCAGAACCGTAAAACGTTGCAATTACGACCAAAAATGTACGCTCAAATGACTATTCTTAGGCAATAGCAAATTGAATGCCCATCATTTTCGTGCCAAAGTGATGGTGCTGCGTTACGTGTTGCCAAGTAACTAAACTTTTTTGACGGCCATAGTTGTTATGTTTTACGTTCCGAGCCATCCAATTTTAAAAGACGTTTCCGTCCCCTCTTTCCATTGAGAAAACATATTTTATTGTCGAGTTCTATCAAAACTCTGTACCTGAATATCAAAATATGTACCTGACGTTCTCAGACATCCTTGCTGCAGCAGGCCAAAATGCTAGCAAGTAAGCATGCCTTTACTTTCGATATGGCGGCAACTACGTAACGCAGCACTATCGCTTTGGTACGAAAATGATAGGCATTAAATTTGCTATTGCCTGAGAATAGTCTTTTAGGCGTACATCTTTGATCCTAATGGCAAAGTGTTACAGTTTCGCACAAGAAAGCTTTAATGTAAGACATAACAACATACGATTTTTCTTAGTTTCTCCATTCGCTACCTTGCACGCCGTTTTGTCTGGATAATTTCAGATTTGTATTTCAGAAAGATGGCCGCCGCGGGACTTTTCGACATTGTCTATACGAGATACACAATTTGAATGACATTTTGGCTTAACTAAGGCGTTATTTTCGAAATGTTCTACCGAATATTTTCTCTCATACCTTGCAGTTCAAAACATTCCACAGAAAATAAACCAGGGGAGTCAGTTCGCATAAATGGGGTGGCCACGAAGCGTTTACTTTCTGGGAGAATACACCAAGTGTTTTCCAATCGAACGAATTTTCATAGTACAGCTTAACGAGCTTTACATTCCTAGGAGTTATTCATGGTAAATTGGTGTAGAGTAACAATATCTACAAACGTCTTGCTGACATTTCGATTTGGCGGTAAAATTTAACAATCCCTCAAGTGACTCCCGAAGAGCTAAGCATTATGGCACACCTTTCTTTTTTCTTATATATATATATATATATATATATATATAATATATATATATATATATATATTGTGGTGATACAAAATCATGCACTGTGTGCTATCTTCTGCCGATGGCGGCACGAGTCAGTTAGTCATCTGCTTGCTGCTCATAACCTTTAACCAGTCTCAAAATTATGTTTTCTTAGAGTGGTCACGCTTGTTTACAAAACCTCTCATGGCTTACTACTGGCGGATATATTAATTACTTTAGTGACTTGAGAGAGAGAAGGCAGTTACGTAGGGCAACAGTATTTGTGGTGTCCCGGACCAGTGGGAAACTCAGGTCTCATTCTCTATTATGCCGGCCGCATATTTGAAGCGCGCAACCTGACCGCATAAGATCTCTCGCCTCTGTGGGTGTTTTTGTGCGGGAATTAAAAAAATATCTTGCTTCCGGCTCTGGTATAGCAGTCCGATGAGGGTATTGGCAGGCGTTGCGAAGTAAAGGGCTCTGGGAATGTTATTTCATGATTTGTTGAGTTTTTTTTCCTTGCTACAATGCTGTATCATGCTGGGGAGCTGGATCACCTACTGTGTACACACGTGTATATATGACTACATGACTATGTAAATTTACTCTATTTTATAATGGTATTATTTTCAAAACTTAAACATTTGTAATGCAGTTTTGCAAATAAACCACGTTTTGAATCACACACACACACATATATATATATATATATATATATATATATATATATATAATTGAGAACATGTTTTTTTGCAAAACTGCATTACAAATGGCGCTTCCGGGTAATTAGACAGCATTTCCAACGAGATCTGTTTGACAGCAAGCTCGCCCGTTGTCAAGCGATTTACACAATTAGTGTACAGCTATCCTATATCTCGGTAAGCTCTATCAGTCTCATGGGCCATCGGCTTTACTGCACTCGTCCACTTGACAGCCTCACTCGCGTGTTCACGCGATACCAGTGATCCACTGTCGCATTACCAGGCTCACGGAGTGTTATTGACGTCAACACGAAGGCAACTTTTGACCTTTCGACTTTTGTCGAGGAGCGCAACCGGATGGATCGATCGAGCGTATGAGGTACCCACCAGCGATGGGTACTGGCAATGTTGGCACCGATCCCGATGACGGATGAAGACTGAGGGGTCTGGCGTGAAGTTGGGGAACTTCGGTAAGGAATGACGGATTCGCTCGCCGCGCTTGCCCCATCGTGGTCGTCTGGCCGACTAAGGGGGACACGCACTAATGATGCACGTGATGGGGTCGACAAGCTTAGCTTAGATAGGCGTGCCACATATATACGATTTGTGGTGGTACGTGGTAGTATGGCACCATGTATGTGGCACAGAAATCTCAGCTCTGTTTGGGAATTTGGGAACACAGAAATAGGTGTGCTTAGTATAGTTATAGGATAACTAGTTGTGGTTAGGATAGATCCATGGATGTGGGTAAGAGTCGGCTAGTGAGATAGTTTGTAAACAGCGTTAGAACGCTAAACCAATGCCATTGACCCATGCCACTCATCACCGGTATAGTAAAACATAGCCAGGCATGCAGTGTCTGTGGCGGCGTGGTCTAGGGGACTAGTGCGCTAGTCATGGTTGTCATCTACCGGGGTGTCGCCGGTTCGATCCCTGTTGTTGATCGAATTTTCTTTGAGCGATGCTCATTGAGAATAGATGATTAACCATACCGCTAAGAGTCAGCGGCCATGCTGCCACAAGGACTGTTAGGGAAACCCTAGATATCTTAACATGTTCGGCTCTCCTAACATTGAAGATATATCTCAGGTTAAGTTCCAAGCCCGTAGGGGACGGAGGATAGTCTAGGATTGAAAACAAGCTTCTTAAAATTGTTTTTAATTATAGGCTTGCAGTATCTGAATCAGACCAGAAGGAACCGATAAAAATAGGACAGCTTTGGCGATCTATTGCTATGATCAATCGAGATCATAAACTCGTCTAGATTTAGCACAGGTAGTTCAATAAGTTCTTAGAATGAGCTTTTTAGAATTCGAATTTTGGCACGCTTTCACCGCTAATAGGAACTGCAACTTTTCGACTGCTAGCACTCAATATATTATGGTGATTGGCCGTTGCGATTTCGTTTGATAGCTTTTCCCGTGCAACGTATCGGCGTGATTTTTAAAAATGGAGAAAAAAGAGTTTCGAGTGGTTATCAAGCATTTTTATTTCAAAGGTTGAAATGCGACCCAAGTAAAAATTGAGTTAGACGAGACGTACAGTGACTCTGCGCCATGTTTTGCCACTGTTTCCAACTGGATTAATGTGTTAAAAAGAGGTCGCAGGAGCACCGCAACTACGTCCAGGAGGCCAAAAAACGGCAACTGATGAGGAAAACGTAGAGAAAGTGCGAAAAATTATTGGCACAGATAAGCGAATGAACATTAAGAAAATAGCGGAGGCATTAGGGATTAGTTTAGGCAGTGTGCATTTTATCCTACACGAAAACTTGAAGATGAAAGAGCTTAGAGCAAAATGGCTGCCGCATTTGCTCAACCAAGGCCAAAAAGACGCGCCTGTTTTGGCTTTACAGCGAAATTTGGCCAAGATGTCGAACAATCTGTCGGATTTTTGGTGCAGATTCATGACCGTCGATGAAAGCCGGGTTCATCACTACACTCCCGAGACCCAAGAAGCATCTTGCCAATGGTGTGCACCTGATGAAGGACCTCCGAAGAGGGTGCGGACAACGGCATTGACCGGAAAGGTGATGGCTACAGTTTTTTAAGACCAACGTAGAATAATGCTGGTCGACTACTTTGAGACCTGTAAAACGATCCCAGGAGAATATTATACAAGACTGTTGGACTGCCGTTAGCAAGAACTCATCGTGAAACGGCCCGCTTTGCAGAAGAAGGTTGTCCCGTTTCACCAGGGCAATGCTCCTGCACACAAGTCCCGGCAAGCATCGGCAAAACTGGCCCAACTGAGGTTCGAACTTATTGAACAACCCTCCTATTCTCCAGACCTGGCCCCCTCTGATTATTTCCTCTTCGGACATTTGAAGAATAGTCTCGGTGGAAAGCGTTTTTCTAGCAATGAAGAGGTTAAGGCTGCTGTCAATGTCTATTTTCAGTCTAACGACGCGGAATTCTACTCAAGAGGTATGAAAGCTCTGAAATCTCGGTGGGAAAAGTGTATTGAGCTTCTCGGGGAGTATATCGAATAAGAAAAATTTAAAAACATGATTTGGAAAATTCTCGGTTTTCATTCTAAGAACTTATTGAACTACCTGTATTATTGCCAGCGAGCCCACATGATGGTGGTGTGGAGACTCGGCGATTCTCGTAGAAAAGATCAAGGGTTGAATCAACCACATGAGTCTATGGCAAGATATTTATATACCTACATGTATGCTTGCATCTTTTATTTAGTTAGTTATATAAACATTTAGAAGAACAGCGAAACATGTAAACGGCTGGTATCTTGTGCAAGCCATCTAAGAATATGTATATAGACAAATTGCTCTAATTGCACTTCTGGCATGCAATGTTAATGCTCCAAAAAATGAACTAGCAACATTTGAAGACGGTGATTTATTACAGCAAAACGGCGTATTTGCTCTAAGGCAATGCTCAAATAGAACACCTTACTGGAGCAATATATTGCTCGTATAGAATACCTCCAGGTTGGCTGAGGCTAGCAAGTGAAGAAACTGCTCAGGGATCAACTATATCCTTACGAGCTTTGTCCTCTAGCACTGGAGACATTGGGCGATACTGGTCGCCTTAGGCATAGGCTAATCCAGCGTGCTGATAAATCGAATTCTTTATCTTCTAAATCTACAATTATCTGTAGTGGCCAGCCGCTGGAGGTTCTCGGCTCCTTTCCGTAATTGGGTCTCAGGGTCCACTATATGGGAATGACTTTTCCACAGCACACCGCAAACAGATTCCGGGCAGCAATTGTCTCCGCGTTCACGGATGCGCGGCGAGATGTTTGAAGGTTGCCTGTGGATGTTGCAGTGCGATTATTTGCGCGTGAAGTTGTTTCCGTGTTGACTTCTAGCGTTTGTATGGCCTACATGCATCTTTAAGTGGCAAATTTTGCACACCTCAGAACCTATCTTTAGTAACCCTGAAGCGGGACCTTTGTTTGACGCACGGAGTCGATTTGGCACGAAGTCGATTTGTGTGCCTGATAGAAGGCTGCGGGCCAGCAGTCAAAACCGAATTTAGATCAGGCAGAAGTTACCCGTTACTGAGCCTTTTCAGCCATTTCTGCGGTAGCGGCAAGGCGGAAGCCATGGAAAAGATTACTCATACAAATGTGCACGTTACAAGAAACCAATAGGATTTTGCCATATGGGTCACGAATACCGATACCGGTTCTGCTCAGAGGAACCCACTAAGTATCAATGAAGTGCCAGACGCATCGGCGGGCTTTGCATTTTTTCGCCCAGTGGAATGGACGCTAAACACCCAGGTTTCGAAGAGGAGGAGGAGAAATCATCTGTTTACTAATGCGGACGGGCTTGCTCCACTCTACTTGCTACGAAAGCCCTAATATCTGACGTACATGAAGAATGTAGTAGCGAAGCATTTCTTAAACTAATGTGGCATACGTCTATTCACGAAAAGAAGTAAGTCTCTCTAACTATATTTAGTAAATGTTCAATTTTGAAAGCGTGGTCTCGAATTGGAAAAACAAAGTTGCCAGTCCGACGGGAGGTTGGGAACTTAGGTATTTGACAATCACCAAGTTTATATCAGACATAGCTCATGGCTATCATCATCTAGTCTGTTCGAATATGGACTTTCACGAGAACTATACAGAGTGCGTCTGTCTACTGTGTTTTCAAGCGGGTACGTATCAAGCGTCTACCTCCATGGCCTTTACGAAGAGATCGCTGCGCTGCCTCTCTCAAATGATATGCCGAGCAATGTTATTTGCATACTCAATATGAGTGAAATAGATGCGATGATGAGTAAAATATCATTATGTGTTAGTCATTTTAAATGTTTGCTAAAAAATAATACCTCAGTTGTGACAAAAGAAAAAATATCGGTAGGTTTCAAGGGAAGAAACGCGTTCAGCCCGAGAAGTGCCCATGTTCGGACCCGAACGAGCCCATGTCCGGACCCGAGCTTATAAAGCTTTGATAATCATTGATGAGTCTCACTATGAATTCATTTCTATTAGTTCTGCTTGGAATAATGAGGCAGCTACAGCTGGTATTAATGACAGCAAGCAGTAGTGGCTTAGGCAATACTTGCATCAGGCGTATATTGCAAATGTAACGTATACGCAGACGTAGCCGAAACGAATAGCCAGACATTTGCGTTTAAGCCACTTTTGTATTGGCAAGCTTCGTTGTATTCTTATATCGCTACCTGTGATCCTCGCACCGATTTCGCCGATAAGGAAGTATGTCGCCAGTGATGTAATATAATATTATAATAATTATTTGATAATTTAGTGTAATTAAACATTTCCAACAATTCAAGATGATTTTTTTCTAGATAGTTGCTACTGATGAGTATCAGCTAACACTAACAAATAGAATGGAGGAAGAAGTCTCACAATCTATGCGCACTGTGCGCTCGACCTTATGGGTACCGCTATAAAGTCCAGCTATGACGGCAATGTACAGGCCATAAGGTCTGCGCCGTCCTGGCTTTGGCGGCTATGTCGTTGGAGTATACTCTAATGACATACGATCGTCGAAAACCCTCCCTCATGGAGATATTGAACGATATTCTGTCAGCGACTGGGGATTTGTCTTGTGTTCTTTTGGGGGACCAACATTGTTATTTGCGATATACTGTTGAGGATCGGGTAACCTCGTAGACATATAAATAACCCGTTATCGCCGGTATTGTTTGCCTTGGACGCGCACTAAGCTTGCTTGGCCTGTAATATATATATATATATATATATATATATATATATATATATATATATATATAAACAGAGTGGTCCATGACTATTTAAAAAGCATTATCTGAGACTGTAGAGCTCGTTAAAGCAAATATTTTTTTCCAATGGAACATGGTCTCTGAGAAGTCTTGTTTCGGAGTGAGAGTGAAATTACTACAATTTGTGACACTGGTGTTTTCGTCCGACGTAGGAGCACAAAATGCCCAATTGCGAGACAAGGAGTCCCTATATACTGAAACTAAGCCACCGTCGTGTTTGTGAGAAAATTCTGCTTCCTCCAAAGAACATGTACCGCCGGCCAGAAGATGTGACATGGTCGGTTAGAACCGAATTCGCAAAATGAAGTTATTTTATTAGCTTTTACATCAAAGGCCTCAAAATCATTACCTTATAACCACTCACAGCGCTCAAAACTAGCACATTCAGACAAACGGCGGGCCTGCTAAGATTAAGTGCCTGCATAAATGACTGTTAGGCGATGTTTACAACCGTCGACGTGTCGCGCGACAGCCACAATCTCGCCTCACAGTCATTTATGCATGCACTTAATCTCAACATGCCGAAAAATCGTAATTACCCCGCAACCGCGGCTCGCATTGCCATAAGTTTGGTACCAGAAGTAGTTGGTGTGAAAGCTAATAAAATAACTTAATTTTTTCTAAAAAAGCAAATTCTGTTCTAAACGACCAGGTCGCATCTTCTGGTCGGCGTTATAAGTTATTCGGAGAGAGCAGAATCTTCTCACGAACACGACGGTGCGCTTAGTGTTTCTGTATAAGAGGACTGGTTGTCTCGCAATGGCACATTTTGTGCTCCTATGTCGGACAAAATTGTCACAAATTGTAGTAATTTCACTCTCGCTCCGAAACAAGACTTCTCAGAGACCATGTCTCATTGAAAAAAAAAAATTGCTTTTACGAGCTCTACAAATCCATATATCGCTCTTCAAATAGTCCTATACCACCCTGTATATATATATATATATATATATATATATATATATATAATTGACCATCACAACTCAACAAATTCTATGACGGCAGCCAGCTGAATTCAGTCCGAGAAGCTGTCTATCGAGCACAAGCAGCCAACAAACAATTTGCTGCAACAAAGGGCTGTTTGCAAACGTTTTGTGCCATAGATACCATGAGGTCGGCAAACCGGGTTCTAGAACCCAAGGACACAAGATAGAGGCCAAGATAATTATTATATATATATATATATATATATATATATATATAGTACGACAAAGTACAACGGCCTCTCATTAATCTTAGTCAGAAATGCAAAAATATAATTGAACTTAAGCGGTCTCTTAAAAACCATAGTACCTATCTTGTTGCATAGTCACAATTACTTAGTCAAAGAACATGCTGACAAAAATGCCCCTCTTGTAACCCCAAGTCAGCATAATAATAAAAACAATAAATACAATGCCTTATACCTTTATTTCCGCTCAAGCCACTTCCAATTTTAAATAATTTTCCCTGCCAGAGAATGCTACCAGAGTAAGGGAGAAAGAGGGAAAGAAATAAAGAGAGAACGCACAGAGAGGGGGGGAGTAAGCAGTAATATTTCTGCAAAACTGTCCTTGGCAGACAACGGTAGCAGGCGCAACTATGTAATAATTATCCAATTAGCTGTCCAGTTAATGATGTGCCACTGACATTTTCTGTTCGCAGAACGTTCTATTCCAGGGCGTTTTGGCCTTCCCGGAACGTTTGTAGAGTTATTTATTGTACAACTGCTATCCGAGACGCTATACATATATATATATATATATATATATATATATACAGTCACTGAAAAAAATATAGGGCCACCCATGTTTCACGCATTTATTATAACCGATTGTGTAAAGATCATGATGATACATGCTCACGGAGTAACAGCGGATACTTTTATCGACATTTGGAGTATCGGGTTACCTTAAAACACGAGATTTCGACATTTGGCACAGCTACGCTGCGAAAAAATTATAAAGTCACCACCAAGATGCATGTCTTAGCGAGTGAATTGAGTGGAATAACAACGTTTGGGCTCATTTCACGGCACCTAACAACTATACTTAATATTTAGTGAACTTCCCATTACGTCGGATAACTTCAAAAATGCGGTTTGGTATAATGTTGAACAGATTTTGGATGACGTCCTGCGAGAGCTCGTCCCAAGCCTTCACAATTGCTTTTTTAGTTCTACCTGGTTCGAAAATTGTTTTTCGTCGGTGTAAACCTTTCGGGCGTGCCAGCCCCATACATTCTCGATAATATTAAGATCAGGTGAGACTGCAGGCCAGCGTAGGACCTTAATGTGGTGTTGTTCGAACCAGTTTTCGATCAACTTAGCAGTGTGAATCGGGGCATTATCGTGTTGAAAAACAAAGTCGGGTTCTCCCATCAGCTCAAAATGTGCGGATTGCTCTTCTAGTAGATCCCTATAGCGCGTCGAATTAACACAACCGTCTAAAAACACAATCGGCGACCTTGTATAATACCCGACAGCGGCCCAGATCATCACCGAACCGCCACCTGAGTGCCGTTTTGACAAAAATCGTTCTTCCTTGCGCACATCGTGGAAATAATAGTTAAATCCATCCGGTCCATCACAATCGAACTTTTTTTCATCCGAAAAGAGCACTCGGTGCCATTTAGTGGTCCATGACATCGTAACCTGGGCAAAGTCGAGACGAGCTTTCTGATGCTCAGCGGTCAATCGTGGTTTTCTCTTAAGTTTTTTCTCGTGAGCCAAAGTGTCTTCCTGAGGAGGTTTTGCACATTTCGCACGTTCGTTTGCACACCGGCCGCCGCCGCAATTGCCTTTGCCGAGAGCGCAGAGTTCGAGGCTATCTTCAAAATTGCGCGCTTGTTTCGTTCCGAAATGGCATTTGGACGCCCCGGACTCTTTTTTACGCCGTATTTTTCACCCAAATTCACGAAGTTGTTCACTACTTGGCGAGAACGCCCCAATCGACGGGAAATTTCCCGATTAGAGAGGCCGACATCCTTATAAGCCTTGATTTGGGTCTTTTCGTCACTCGTGAGACGCCGACCCAAACCCATCGTTTCAGCACAGAAAAATTTCTGGTAGGAGGTCTGCTTTCGTTTCCGTCGAGCCGTAAAATGAGCCCAAAGTTGTTATTCCACTCAATTCACTCGCTAAGACATGCATCTTGGTGGTGACTTTATAATTTTTTCGCAGCGTAGCTGTGCCAAATGTCGAAATCTCGTGTTTTAAGGTAACCCGATACTCCAAATGTCGATAAAAGTATCCGCTGTTACTCTGTGAGCATGTATCATTATGATCTTTACACAATCGGTTATAATAATTGCGTGAAATGTGGCAAACATGGGTGGCCCATATTTTTTTCAGTGACTGTATATATATATAGGCACTTTTGAACAAACACCTAAAGACAGAGTGCGGCTACTCTCAACAAAGGGCAGAAAAGACGATTCGATGATAGTAGGTTTGTGAGTGTGACTACAGTGGCCTTAATTACGCCCGTTGTGCATCATGCATTTCACTAGTTAATATCTACAAAAAAATATATATATATATACAGTTGGTTCAATAAATTCCGGGACTGAATTTTTGTGCGAGAAACGATCAGTGCGCCATGCGTTGGACAACTTTTGATCTGCTAGGGGCAATGTTAGTAGTCTTTAAATCTTTCGGGCTGACCTTCAGCCAAGATTTAACGTCCACGGGACTGCTTTTCGCGGTCTAAAATGTGATATGTGCAAACGTGCTTTTTTACATTGTCATACTTTGACATAGTGCTTTCACTAATATCCCTTGATAAAGAGAAAATCGGACCACCGGGTCTCAAAAAAAGAAAGGCCTTCCTCATTGTTTTTTGTGATTACCGAGGGGTTGCTCACCGTAAATTCGTCTTTCGTCAGGATCAGTTCTGTATCAGAGGCATTCTATGAAAAGCTCCAATAGAACTCGTATTCAGCCCGAACCTTACAATTTTAGTAATTAGTGTGTTTTTCACAACAGCGCGCCGGACCGCAGAAAGTCTTTGGCTAAAGTAAGTGGTCACAGTGCTTAAATAAAACAGCCCTTAGATTCGCCAGATTTTAACACGGCAAATGTTATGATCATTCCGCAAATTCAGACCTGTCTTCAATGGAAAGCGTCTTAACGGCGTGACATCGATTCAAAAAAATGTGACATCAGTTTTTAACAACATGCGACTCGATTTTCCCACGGCGTTCCACAAACTCAATGTGTGATGGAAACTAACCTTCAGAATTTTGTTTACGACATTAGACATTCCAGATAGGCCAGGAACTCATTGGGCCGAGTATATATATATATATATATATATATATAAGCCGGAATATACGCTGAAAATAGTAAACAATGAGATCACAAGTCCTAGTTATCTTAGATCTACTGCAACTACGGAAATTGTTACTCGGCTGTTATAGCTGT
Source organism: Dermanyssus gallinae (assembly GCA_003439945.1). NCBI lineage: Eukaryota > Metazoa > Arthropoda > Arachnida > Mesostigmata > Dermanyssidae > Dermanyssus > Dermanyssus gallinae. The sequence continues at coordinate 49,541 of QVRM01007140.1, read as the reverse complement.
AAAGGTTACGCAGCGTCTGATTTTATGCCTACGAACCTGCATGCGTGTTTGGAGCGACGTGACCTAATGTAGGCGTCGTTCGGCGCGGCGGCGGCGCTGCACCAACACTAACAATAGCGGCACGCGGAGGTGGAGGGAGATCGAGAGAAACTAGAACGGGCCACGGGCAGGCTGAATAACAAAAGATCTAGGACAAGAGCAATCTCCACTGACTAGATTTAGAGATTCAAGTTTGACCTTGTTCGTATTTTCCGCAGTGATCAACGATGACCCCTCTCTGCGGCGGATCCACAGAGATCCCCAGAAAGCCGACAACGGCGGACGCTATCGACTGAAGGAGGTAGGCGGGAGCGATTCCTCAATTTCCTCGGATAATTTCTCCCTATGTACGAATCGAATTTGTTCTCGCGATGTCGTTTGCGTTCGTCGCCGTCGAGTGAGAGTCTGACCAAGTGGATGGCTAACTCCAGTAATCTACCGCTAGCTTCATTGCCGCTTCTCTATGCTTGCGTCTTTCTTGCCCTTTTTCTTCTGATTATCATGGTCGGTTTGCGCCGTAGTTCGTTGTGATTGCGGCAGGTCATGAAACGACCACAAATCGGTCACGTAACGTCGACGTGATTCGAACGACATCGGCCATGTTTTCCCCAACTGATTTTTTCCGTCCATACCATAGGAATTGTTGTAACTGTTATTGTAGCTGTTGTGTTGTTGTTGTTGCCGTGACCAATTGCCCACTGGAACATTACGCGCGTGTTGTTGGCGTGCGCAAACAGGCTGCAAATAGACTGATCAGCAAAGGCCAAAACACCGCTCAACACACGAATTCGTACCTTATTGTTGCAGTAGGTGTTTTTCCATTCAAGGTAATGGCATGTTGTTGTTAGTGAAACCTCACTGATATCATCATATTGTCTCTGTTGTCAAGCAGGGTCTCTTCTGTCTTTTATGCGTGCAGTATTGTTGTAGGCGTCTGTGCAGGCATATGACCCCGACTATGATATCGGAACCGTGTGTAAAGCTCACAAACCCACTAAAATCAGTCGTCCAATTTGCCCCTTGTCCCCGACAAGGTGGCCACAGTACTGTCTTCTCGAGATTACTTTACGTGGCCACGTTGTCTTGAGCTATTAAGGCTGCTCGATTTTATGCGGTGGCTATTTTCGCCTCAGAGACAGTCAGCCAATGTTCTTACCAAAAACCAGAATTCACGATTCTTGAGAAGCGCCTTTACAACGGGCTTAGCATGTCCTGGGGACTTTCCACTCGTAGGTTCCGAGACTATAGCTCTCGTTCAGTATTGAAAAAGGCACATCATGCGTAGCAGCGTCGTCCGCATCTCCATAGTTTCATATACGGAGCTAAGAGAAAGTCAGCCTTACTATTGCGGTGGGTGCAGGTATTACTGAAAGCAGTCGCAATGGCATTTAGCAATTGCGGGAAAGGGTAGGTGAGCCGTGTTTAAGGCTTTACTTGTATTGCGTATGTTTGCTGTAGACAAGGCTAGAGAGGCCATGCGCTTGTAATAGGCTATCGACGCGCCGTGCGTCTTGTATATTTGATTCGTACGCTCGCATAGGAGTGCCGCATATAGCATGATGCTATTGACTGCTAATTGTCTTCTATTATCTAGAGTCTGGAGTATTGGGCACGACTCTGTTAACAAAGGCAGATGATCCATTATCGGGTAACCTTTGACCGTCTGTATTATATATTGACGCAGTGTTTAATATGTTTCCTCTTGAAGGGTGTCGAGCTTTTCAAATGCATCAACACGAAGAGATTACGCACAGTTGATCCGTGTATGCTATCGACTAAATGCATTTGCAGGTCTAATTAAAGCGACATTTTTGATATTTGAAACCTTGATGGCATTGCTCATCAATCGCTCACACTGGAGAAGAATTTGGGGATTCCCTGTTGGGGAGAGTGGCTGGTCTCAGCCCTGTCGAAGTGCAATGGCGTGGCCTCCTCCCAAGGAGTCACAGAGGGCAGGAAAGTATTTTTTCATCTGGCTTTGTACCCCCGTTGTCAGCTTAATCAATCGTACAAGGTTGATTGATATGTTGGCCTTGAAATCTTAAGGAGATGATGCTTAATTTATCGATAATTTACACACAGCAGGCGAACTATGCTTACTAGTTGATGTTACCAGCTTTTAGAAATCATTTTGGTTCTTGGAAGACCGCTCTAAATATGCGCACTTCTGATAATCAATAACAAGTTCTGCCAATCAATAATAAACTGCTGCATGTTCCGCGTTAAACGTAGGCGGCTTGACTATGTTTTACTATTATTAATTATGCATTCGTGCAGTATATATATATATATATATATATATATATATCACACCGGTTACGTGGAACGGCCTATCATTGATCTCAGCCAGAAATGCAAAAATCTAGTGGAACTTAGGCAGTCTCTTCACAAGACTTCTGTATCAGGCATGGGCGGTTTTACAACGTATTACTATTATCACATTATGAATTAGAGCTATGACATATACATTAATCTAAATAACATCGTTATATTATATGTCCTCAATAGATAACAGCTGTTACGTAGAACGGCCTATTATTGATCTCAGTCAAAAATGCAAAGATCTAATTGAACTTAGCAAGTATTTACTTGCTATCTAGCCACAACCACTTAGTAGCATGCTGACAGGAATGCCCCTTGTGTAGCCCTGACTCAACATAATATTATTAAAATTACTGAAAAACTGCAATGCACCTGTTTGTATCTGTCGCCATGCTTGCAAATCTAACTAAAAGTCTGCGAGACTGTGTGATGGAAGTGCCTGCGGTTTTGATGTCACAAGTAGTTGTAAACTCATTTTGACACGAGACATCGTGTATAAAAAGCCGCAAGAGCTTGATCCTTGTTCCGATTTTGATGACGGATAGCTGCCCGAATGTGAGCATTGCGAACTCGGAACGGCAGTACAAAACGAATTATTACACTACCTGATCTGCGTTGCACAAGCACGCCTTATATGAACTTTGCCGATTACTGGCTCTCTCAATCTCTCACATTTTTGTGTTTTCGTTAGCCTTCTGTCTCTTAGGCCTTGAACATTAGATTGTCTCTACCGGCGGCGCACGAAATCATCCGCGAAAAAGCCAGTGACAGTGACTCTCAGCCAACATTTAACGTCCACGGAATAGCTGCCGCATTGCTTCGTAAGACAGACCCCGTAAATAGAAATGTGCAACGGCAAGAATCGAACCCATGCACCTATGTGTCTTCTTCGGTCGCAAGGCGCACGCGATTACACCCGGCCATTGCGCCACCGGCCTTGACACGCCGTACGTCTGGTGAAATGGAAAAGACGTAGTGTACTTCGTGTAGGAGCTTCTGCTGAGCTACGAAACAATTGACAGTGAAAAGTGATGCCCTTTACTCGACCGCCCGCGTGCATCCATCAGTGGTGACCTGCCGCAAATTTCTGATTTTGCTTACGTTCAAATTTTCTGGTAGAAAAACTTCAAACGTCCTAAGGGTGTCCACGACTACTTTGACCACCTGTACCACCTACAATCGAGATGATAATTGTTTCTCGTCACGAAAGCGCTAGAAACACGTTGTAGAAAGGGGTAAAAGAATCAAATACACAAGATAATATAGTATGCAAAAGGAGATCGCTCACGACTTTGTCTTCTGGCATTTAGGTGGAAAGTTATTCTATAGCGACAATAACGCTAAAGCACCATTACGTGTGCGTCGGTCAGCCTTATTGTCGTGTCATTACCGCCTTCTAATGTGTTGTTTTTCTACACACACACATATATATATATATATATATATATATATATATATATATATATATATATATATATATGTGGAAAAATTATGCTGTTTTTCCACACACACACATATATTTATATATATATATATATATATATATATATATGGAAAAACAGCATATTAGGAAGCGGTAATGGTACGACAATAATGCTGACTGACGCACACGTAATGGTTCGTTAGCGCTATTGTCGCTATAGAATAACTTTCCACCTAAATGTCAGGAGACAAAGTCGTGAACGATCTTCTTCTGCATACTATATTATCTTGTGTATTTGATTGTCGTACGCTTAAATCAATAATAATAATAATAATAATAATAATAATAATAATAATAATAATAATAATAATAATAATAATAATAATAATAATAATAATAATAATAATAATAAGAAGAAGAAGAAGAAGAAGAAGAAGAAGAAGAAGAACAAGAAGAAAACGATAGACACTGTGTTACTAAGCCCGACTGCTGAACGTTGTGACGACCAGCTTCTAACGATGATGAGAGGAAAAAGCCAGGCCACTGGAAGGGGATGGCGGAGCGAAATAAGCGAGCACGTGGAGTTGGCAAGACACTTGGAGAGCGATTATCGAGCAATTTTCGTCGTCGTCGCTTTTTTGCATCGCAACATTTATCGTCATTAAGTGGTTTTGTTTCTGATCCCGTCGACCGTCCGTCATCAGTGACTAGCCCGCTACGGCTAGATGACATATGACCTCAATGAGGCTGTCCTTCCACATTGCGCAGGCAATTTACCATCATGGTCAGGGCGCAGGACAGACGTCGTTATGGTGCAGCCAGAAATCTTACGCAGGACGGCCAACCTTTTGTGGGTATTAAGTACACAAATCTCTACACATTGTTCTTAAGGGAACATCGGCATGATTACCGTTTTCTGTTTCTGACTTTTCGTTTCGTTTTCAGACTTATCTAATATACGCGTGCTCGATTGTGTGGAAGTACCTCCCAAATCATCTTGCTAATACGTGCAAAATATGAACTCTTTGTATGATTAAATTGTCGAGCGAGCCCGGTGGCGTGGTGGGTGCATTTGAGTGCGTCTCGCGACCGGAAGAGACACATAGGTGCACGGGTTTAGGTCCCACAATTGCACATTTGTATTTATGGGCTCCGTCTTACGAAGCAATGCAAAGGCAGTCCCGTAAGCGCTACGTATTTGCTGAGGTCGGCCCCAAAAAGTTAGAAAAAATATATCATTAACTTGCGGCCATATTAGCATATAGGTAAAATTAATTTATATTTCGTTTTTTTGTTATTACATATATTCGTGGCCATATATGTTATAGGGTTCAGTTTGTTAGTATCCTTGTTAGCCATTTGTTATGTATTAACTGTTCGTGTATATTACACGATGCCAATCGGGTAATATTGGACCAAACGTTACATCTATTCTGCGTCATTACATATCGAAGCCGAACGCCAGAGCGGAGGGCAAAACAAACGAAAATCTGTGTTTCGGCTTTATGGTAGTTTGCTTGAAATGGTTACGAACTTTTTTGCATGGAGACCAGCAACCCAGAGGCTAGCAGAGCAGTTTAAGGAATGCCTACAGCAACCGACGTATATACTTATCATAGCATACCCCAATATTCAAAGATTTTTGCAAATGCTGGACGCACCACTACAGATAATAATAGAACGACGACGGGGGGAACTACTACGGGGGCTATAAGTATATTAGGCTTTCTCTGGTAAAAGTAAGATGCTTCTGGCTGACTCACGGCGAGAAAGACAGCCGTGGTGCAGTTTCCGTGGAATTTCAGGACGCTTGCCGCCCACCCAGAGAAAGCTCGTAGCATAGGAGTAGCAATCGGCACCTTTCGACTAACCATTTTGGCTCGCTGAGGCTCTGTACGATATGATATCTGTTCTACATCCGCGTTTTCGCGGACCAGTACCAATACATTTTTGCGTGCAGTTACTAGCTCCAGCCGGTCCGTCGGAGCCAATCAATGCATCGGCTTATGCATATCAATATGCAATATAAGTTGCGCTCTTTGAACCTATCTGAACATTGGATGCGCACACTTCGCATCCAGTGTCCAGACAGGTTCATCACCGGCTCAACGAGATCATGCTAAGGCTCATCAGCGATGTTGAGTCTCGAAAACAAAGCACAAACCTTACCGCGGCCTTCTATCGTCAAAATAATTCTGTTCCTCTGTCAAAAGTGAAAGCCAGTTTGCATAATCACCAAATGTCGCAGAACATATCATAGCAGTCTGCTGCAAAAACAACTACGAAGCATGATGAAACTAAAGAAACGTTATCACTTTGCCAAATTTCTTCAACGCTGGTAATAGACGCTTGCAGTGACAATGTGGCTATGCAAAATGTGGCACGGCGTGACATGCCTGCCCTGCTTCCTACTATATACTAGTACTAACAATAAGATTAGTATGTTGAGAAGGATCAGCGCTTGGGTTGGGTTATAAAGCTCTATTACGGCACGCGTACGGCCTCGTTCCGATGGAAATTTTCTGTAGCAGTGATGTACACTCTGCAGACATGTGACTTCATTCATGATGGTCCAAGCATATCAAACCACTCCTGTGCACTTAATCCTTGTCTAAAGTTCAGTGAAAAAACACAAGAACGCAGTTCGATTTTTTAGCACAGCTGTTGTGGCACCGACCTGTTTGTGTTCGCCGTCATTTTCTCTCATACAAAATTTATACTAGATGTGTATTGTGTGGAGAATCGATTCAAATGTTCCATCCAAACATCAACAGAGATGATGCTATCCGCAAGTGGATTCGATTATTACCTTACTCTCCACTACGCGAGAAATTTAAAAACCTTCCACGCCATTATATATATATATATATATATATATATATATATATATATATAATATAAACGCTGCGTCGGTGAGAGGAACTTTGGCCAGGTGGACCAGCCCCACCTTGGACCTAGAGCCTTGAGTTGTTTATTTTCAGTTCGTTATGTGACACATTGTGATAACAGACAACATGGATATATATATATATATATATATATATATATAAATATATATATATATATATATATATATATAGTACATGTGCGTATGTTTTATTTGTCTAGATAGTGGGTATTATTGGATATATGCTGGACGCGTTCTATTGTCCGTTTAGTAAAGGGCTACCGGAAACTAGATGCAGATCGTCCGTAGAAACTAGAAACCCTAGTTTATACTGGGGCGGGCAACCCGGTCGGATGCGTACGTTCATCACACGCGCAGCAAATGCAGTTGTCGTTGTTGTTGCCGTCGCTCAGTGCCGAGACTGGCTGAGACGGTTTGTGTCTCTCTGTGAGACCCTTTGGCAGTGAGTGGCTGGCTGCCAACGCTGGGATGACAACGGGCCGACATTTTGACAACGCACAACATTCGCCGATCCAGCCGAACAGATAGCCACGAATCTTAGTCGTGGTCATCAGGTTGGACAACGCCAACACTACAGTAGAATGATGGAAGAAGGATGGGCACGAACGTCACGCCACGCGCAACGCGTTCCTGCGGAGCTCGCGTTTCCACTAGGCGGGGTAACGACCGTCTGTCTGTATAATCAAGGGTACGATGTGACGTCATATACACACATATATATATATATATATATATATATATATATATATCCACATATCATATATATATATATAGACAGTTTGTCGGCAGCTTTGGCCTTTGATTCCGACTTGACACCATACCCTAAAGCGAGAGTTATCGGCCATACGAATGCCACAACGACTGTTGGGGAAACCCCAGATATCTCAACATCTTCGACCCGCGGTGCACTAAACATAAGCCTCACGGCGATTACCGTACAAGCAACTAACGAACACGGCATTAGCGGCGGTACCAGCTGCCGTGACAGCTACCGTCCTGTGCACGCCCACATCGCGGCCCGACAATGTCCCAGGACGCGGTAACGCGGCCGGCGCTGCTTACCGGTGCTACCGGTGAGGATCCTAATCATCATCGTCGTCAAGGAAGAATTTGTTACACGCATCGCGAAGGATTAGCTAAGCCAATGTGTCTAGCGGGCGTGCGTTGTGACTAATACGTGTCCGTTTCGATGAGGCCAGGCCGAGATCACTTCAGAAGTGTGCCCCGAAAGGAGGCAGCGTTTCCGCGTTGTATGACAAGATACAGACGTTGTTTAAATAACCGATGGCTTGCTATCAGCAGATGGCAGGTTTAACAAAGTGACGACTTTGCGGATCAGCTGCTTAGTCCCAACGCCAGGAGCACTCAAGGCTCTAAACGCAAGAGGGCAGAATTCGTGGGAATACCCCATTGATGAATATTTTCGTAGCTTGCTGGTCTCCGCAAGGTGGGCTACATAACCAGCTTGGGATGTGCCGCCACCGACCATAGAAGAGGCTAGGAAGGCGGTAACGGTTGCATCCCAAACCAGCATTTGGCCTCATTTGAAGGGTGTAAGTATCATCCCGTCTGGACGCCTGCCGTCCTCCGCGCAAAGGCCTGGGGCGTTTAAGGATGCACGGGTGACCGCATAATGTGCTGATAATAGGCCGTACTGTCAGGCTTCTGATTAGAGATGTCTGTTGCGGTGCGCAAGTTGGTAGAGACGTATTCAGCAGGTTTTCGAGGGCAGACAGTGTCAACTCGTTGAGCGTTTGCAAGTCGTCAATTCGAACAAATAGGTCACTTCCTTAAAGAAAGTGGATAAATCTTCAAAATTATGTCAGAGAGAGGACACTGACTCCGTGCACAACTAAGGGAAGAAAGCTAAACATACGATGAATGTGAAAACAAATTGACCAGCAATCATATGAAGGCTGAGATTGCGCGAGGTGGTCATCGAGAAGGGGGGGGGGAGGCATGGGGTAATGACCAGCAATTCAGCGATGTTGAATAGCGGGAAATCCCATACACACCACTTAGAACGCTAAGTGGCGTGTATGGGAAATATCTGTCATTCCATCTGTGAACCTGTAGAGCGAGCTATCTGCACTAACGACTGTGACTCTGAACGACGATTTGCCTAAATCACGCAAGATAGCTAATCAATTGCGAGTACATTATCATGCATATGTGTGCTACTATAGATATTTATTGAGAGGATATGTATGAATAAAGAAAAAATGGAGGGATGGTGATAGAGAGCGAGAGACAAATAGAAAAGCAGCATCGTGGAAACTGACTATCTGTAGACGTTCGTATATGCGTGTTCAGGATATTATTGTGTTACTATGTATGACACGCATTGTAGTGTATTGAAGAGGAGTGGAAACACTAAAATACTGTTATCGCTCATCGGTAGAGTCATAAGTAGACCGCGCTTCCATTTGGGAGTTAATTTTAATTCAGGTGAAATCGGGGTCAGTCATTCTTCGAGTTTGTTATCCGACAAATCCTAGTCGCCGATCAGCCTATTTCAGTCCCAAAAGTATGGACAATCAAGTCTCCACACCAAACGAGACGAAACACCGCGTGCTTTAACACCGGAGATGTACAAAAGTCCAAAAGCACAAGTTTCAACGAAGGGACAGCCGAACTGTTTCCACAGCAGCGCCGCTAGCGAAATATCCTACTGCTGACGGCGGATCACAGGGAGCTGCCATAACATTGGGTGATTGCAGATATGTTATGCGCATTCCTGCGTGCACTAATGTGCACAACGTGCAGGGGGATGCGTTCGCGGATGCAGATACATGTGAAGATGTAGATGTCCTGAGACGACGTTGGCATGACGCGCGTGCCGGCCAAAAAGAAAATATTCAGACTAAGCGCAGAGAAAGCCGCCGCCACCACCAGGCAAGTCAGCGTACGCTTGAGACTACAACGAGAGAAAACGAACAAAAAGTAACGAAAAAATGCCGGTAAATAGGCAAGTCGGCGAAAAGTGTGTCAAATTCATGACTTTTGGCGCGATGGTGGCGCTACACTAGCAGGCGGCTCGAAGGCGAACTATTTTTGTCAATATATCAAAACATCTGACAGGGCACGCACATACGGGTAGTGGCCATCAAGCTGCTCTGCTAAAGACGCTGGGCGGGTCACCGGTTAAAAGCCTTGCTCGAAAAATGGCGCGAACATCTGGGTCAGAATAATGGGAGTAAGCGTTACTTTTAATAAAATAATAACAACGACAATTCATAGTGACGATAAACTCGTGGGTGTAGTTCATGACCGAAATGTTGCAGAAGAGTTCGATACAACGCCACAATAAACAAAAGGAGGACCAATCTTTGGAAACAGCCAAATGTAACGCATGGAAGCTGGACGGACTTCAGGTTTAATGGGAGTACTAAAATGTATGCACTACTACTTAAAGATAGAAAACTGTGCCAGCGTTTGATCAGACAGGTGATTTAACAGCGTAGTGCACAAGCAATAAGATTCGCTGTATTAAGTGCCGTATGTGTCGCCCATTAGTTAGCTTGCAGTGGACTCTTTTTCGCACTGCTTTTCAAGCGTGAAGCAAAGCTTAACAATCATGGCACGCCCAGGTCACCGAACGACATAGGACTATGCATCTGATCAAGAGGACTGTCGAGTTGCGCCCCCTCTTTTCTAGCAATGACCAAGCTGCCGGTTGGGCGGGTATACTAAAATTCGCTTGGGACAAGTGCTTCTCGAATGGAAGATCTAGGGGTCTCTGTTCCAGCGCCCAGGAGCAAAAATGGACCACAGGCGGCTGCTGCGCCACCGGCAGCTTCAAGACGGACGGCTTGATGAACACCCAGAGGTGGCTCGTCTTGTAGAAACATTTGAGAAAGGAGAGGCAAAATTGAAGGCTTACTACAGTTCTTCACGAGCCAAAACACAATGTCTAGACCATCGGTAATGCACCATAATTGCGGCTGGAATCACAGAACAAATGGTCTAGTCAGAAAAGCGCGAGTGGAGTAAAAGTCTATTATATGTCTAAACGAAAGGAGACAAAGGACAGTCTGTCTTAAACTTTCGTATACATTTCGTAATGCGTGGCTTTGTTACGTAGGCTGTCACCACCGATTGCCAACAAACAGATACACCCTCGTTGGCCACAATTCTCTTTGACGAAGATGTATTATAATAATAGTATGAATGTCTCTTTACGCCGTGAACCGGGGTCGCATATGCAGTCAACTGCATTTTTGTGTGAACTGCACAACTGCATATTCTGTCAAACTGCACGACACTACCATGCCTTGCATCTATGTTTACCGCTCAGCTAATAAAGCTATCGCCATGACTTAACTAATGGATGTGTCATGTCAGCGTATGCCATTCATTCTGGCGGGGGATGCCATCACGAAACACCTTCCGTGGATCAGTGCTAGTGTCACCAAACGCGGCAAAGAGCTGCTTGACAACATCGAAAACTGCGATGTTCTTGTAACAGCAGAGCTCTGGTCTTGTGGAATCTCGTCTTGATGTCGTCGCAGTTGGCAATGAGCTAACGAATTACTTCATTATGGAGATTGAGGAGCGTGCCACATTTTCAGATCTAAAGAGAATATATATATATATATATATATATATATATATATATATATATATATAATTATATATACGTAATTATGCCCAACTAATAAGTCCCGCAAGTTATGAGCTACCGGCGGGGCGAAGAACGTGTATTTTAGTGCGTACGCTGGCATACCAACGCCGCGACCTCACATTTGTGTCGCACGTAGTTGACGGTAGTAATGGGCGGCAGGTTTGACCTTGCCGCTGTACAGACCCTTTGAAGCATTTGTTTCTAATATTCACAGATTTAGAACTAAAGTATAATAAATAAATGTAATTGTTTGTGTAAGTGTCTATAGAGATGCCATACTTATTTATAAAATCGGTTTATTTGCGATGCTAAAGTTTCAGAAGAAGTACGTTGAATGCAATCAAGAGTGTTCTCCGAAACTGAACACATATGTGTAGAACTCTTGCAAGTAATCGTATTGGAAAACAATAAATGATCAAATCGATTAGCAGTAATTTCATTAAAAATCAAATTGTGTTGCTGACAATAAGAACCGCAACAGCAAATTGAACGGCGTCAGCAACGTTCTTTCTCTGAAGAAGCTGTCTGGTCTGGTAATACCCGTCTCGGATCGTACGCCTCTGCTCAGTTTTCTGGAGTCATTGTCCTTCGTCAAAGAAAATGTCATAAAAACGATATACCTATATCTGAAACGTGTACTGCATTTTTTTAGAAATTACAGCATGCTATGCACAAAACTACGCGCGTAATATCTACTGAATAGCTGTATCTAGGCGGCTATCACCCAGGGGTATATAAAAACGTAATTTATCTATACCCGTTTATATTTAGTATGTCCGTATGATTAGCTGTTATCTTTTAGAAGTTTCCGCGTTCAGCTCCGCCTTTTAGTAGATCTCCACTCTTCGTCAACAGACAACGGTAAGGCTTTTAAACCCATAATGGAGCTTTGTTCAATGGAAGTGCGAGTAGAGATTGTGAACACTTTATTGAAAATGAAACTCTGTGCGGGCATGCTGGTGAGCTTTTTGTGCTATTTATGGCCTACATAGCCTGTTTTGTGCAAACGTCGTTTGCGAACTAACGCTAAAGTCTAGTGCGTGATGTGCCAAGCTACAGTGTTTCCACAATGTCCGGAAACAACAATTCGGCGGCTTGTCTAACAATTGGGTTTTTCGCACATTTCAACTTGCTGAATTTCGAAGTTGAATCTAGCAATGTATCCATATACGATTTTGCTGGCCAAAAAGCTCAAGCCTATGGGGTGGATAAACGTCACCAATTGAGCTTCCGAGATGATGCAGCGTGACGCTGATTTTTTGACGAAAATGATCTTTAAAGACAAAGCCCATTTCTATCCGTATAAAAGTGTGAATACCCAAAGCGGTCGCATATGGGTAACCCAATATTCTTAAGTGATGTACAAAGAGTTTTTACATGTGCCATAGTGACAGTTCTGGTCCAAGGGAAATAACTGTGCCTTCACGATCAGTGGTCACCGTCATTGCGGCATAATCCTTAATTATCTTTGGCTGAACTTAAACGGAGTCGCGAGTGCGACTTTGGTTTCAGAAAGTTGGCACCACGAGCCTCAAAACCGCGAGGCAATTTAACTTTTGCAGGGATGAAGTACTCGGACGGGTGATCACGGTTAACGGGGACATTCACTGGCTTTCAAGATCTTGTGATTTAACGCCGTTAAACCTTTCCTGTGAGGCTTTTTGAGAATAAAGTGTACGCCAATAATTCCAACGACCATCGGCAAATTAAAGCGGTCACTATTGTAATTGAGACTAAATCATGTGTCGAAAATTGTTAAAGACTTGGGTGTCCCGTATACAGCTCGTAGAGAGCAGGAAAGACCACCAACCAACCAATATTGTATTTTATTAGAAATGGCATAATTATGTGTCCGGCATAAATATATTTATAATAATAACAAGAAAATAAAATTTTAAACATTTTAAACACTTTTGTTTGTATGCTATTTAAAAGGTCTCACACTATTTTACAAAAAAAAAACATATATATATATATATATATATATATATATATATATATATATATATATATATACATATATGTATATATTTACATATATATATATATATATATATATATATATATATGAAATAGATTGTCAAACTCCGTTTCCGGTTGATCTTAGAGAAGCTTACCCTTGGGGTGGAGCTCCTTGATTTCGATGTGCATTTCTCTATGAGCGCGACACCGGTGAGAGAACGACGACCGGGGGCACTAATGACACACGGTCGACTCGACGGTATTCGTAGTACACGATGCTGTTCTTGACGTTGCTGCTTCTGCTGCTGCTAATGTTGACCCTTTATGAACAGTTTGGAGACGACCACGTGTTTCAACCGCACAACAAGAAAAAGGACATGGATGATCTCGACGAACAACAAGGTGGAACATCACCAAAGGACACAAACGTTACCACCGTGCGCGATGCACGATGAATAGACGACATATCCACATCATTCACATGTAGGGCAGCACACACGAGCAACAGCGGAACCCTCACCACGACGACGTCGACCGGCAGTACTATTATTATTATTCAACCCGGTTAGCGATTAGTCTTGCCTAGTTAGTTAGCCAGTTAGTTGGAGCTAAGCCGTGTGATCGATTTTGATAAGGCAATCATTTTCGCACGATTCGATGTGCTTTGCTATGCTTCGACCGCTTAGAGTTGTGCCCGCAACACATAGAACAAATATATATATATATATATATATATATATATATATATATATATATATATATATATATATATATATATATATATATATACTCAATGAGACATTGCCATTTTCGGTTTCTTGCCAAAACGATTTAAAGACTTCCTTGGGTTAGTTCCGAACAGAACGAGTCCGATTTCTCTTTTATAACGCAATGAGCGTCAACATAATGAAATTTGGATAAGAAAGGATATGACCAATTGCCTGCGGCCTTACTCTGCGCAGAGTTAGACCGTAAAGATAGCTATGGAGACAAATAGAACAACTATTATAGATAACATCCGATTGGTGTTCCGGTACAAAGCGATGCTGAACCAACCGTGCATGCAGTCCGCTCTTCTGTACTAGTAAACGTTAAGGGACGTATAAAGTGTGGTTGAACTAGATTTTGGGCAATGCACTCAACACCGTACGCAGAGACATCATCTTAAACGAGGTAAAAACGAAAGCTCCTAAACCGTTGCCAATGGTTTGACAGGGCCTGTGTATTGAGGGAGCACAGCAATAAACATTAAAGCAAAGCTTGGCCCGGCTCTCTTTAGCCTCCCAATATCCGAACTCTTCATAAAATTGGAAAGATTCTTCAACATTTGGTACCTCGATGATGCCACACCAGGTGAGCCGGTATATAGAGTCTCGGCTGATCTAGAATCAGTTACACTGTTTGTGAAATGCAGCAGTTTCTAAGCGCTCATGTGGGTTTGAAGAAATCTTCACAAACACTCTCAGCTAAAGGAGAGGCTCTAGAAACATTCCATTCCCGTTTGACAGCATACATCATCATCTACCTGCGGCTCGTGCCATCTAGGGTAGTCTCTGCTCCCCAAGTTATAACGAGATCCTGCGAGCATTGCCAACTATGCAAGCCCAGGATGAACTCAAAACTATACCTCCTGGGAATTCAAGAATGAGAAACAAAACGCAGAGGAAGCAGTGAGAGTTACTATAGACCCTGGTCCATTAGACGAACACCAAGTGGAGCCAAGAAGACCTGAGCTAAACACTTGGAGTTACAATACTATCTTGGCCACTTGGTGAAGATTTTGCCTCGAATGAGTAAAAGAACGTCAATGAGAATTGGCATTATTTCGTAGCAAGATCTCTACTCTGGCACTGTATAATTGTTGTGATCTCGCAAGAAGAGCGGAAGCTGTAGCAGGTGGCCGGCACGCGGAAAAATATTTAGGGCAAATAATAATAATAATAATAATAATAATAATAATAATAATAATAATAATAATAATAATAATAATAAAGTACTTGACATGCATGAAATATGTTGGAGCTATTACTGTTTATCAATTAGAGATGTTTGATAACTTTGCTGCCTAACTGGTGTTGTTGTTGTTGTTCTCGTTGGTTATTGCTGTTGCGTTTAATGTTGTTGCTGCTGTTGCTGACGATGATGTTATTGTTAGTGTTGCTGGCGTTGTTATTGCTGCTATTCTAATTGCTGCTGTGGTGAGATTACAATTATTATTGCTAATGTAGGTACCGTGTTTCTTGGTGCTGTGATTGTTGTTGCTGTGTAGGTAGTGGTAGCTTGTCTCGCAGCTGTACTTGTCGGTGCAGTTTACCCGTTCGATGTGGCTTGATTTGGACGACCCACACAGGCTGGCGACACCAGCTTGAGAGAAGTGTTACTCACGATCTCTTCTTCTTCACACAGTCACAGTCACACACACCGACACCACCCGACAATGGCACAGATTCTCCAGTTCTGCTGGAACTCGAACAACCAACAACAATTGAGTTGGACTTCACACGAACGGCCTCGAGCAGATCGTGCCTCCTCGCCCAGCTTGCTAGCTGGTCAAGCTGGTGGCTCGTTAAGTCGAGCCCGAGAGTCCTCAATCGGGGTAGGCGAGAGGAGCGCTCGCCTATATTTCTCGTTATAGCGGCGTTTCATGCTGCTGCTGCTGTTGCGGCTGCTGTTGCTGTAGCTGATGCTGCTGCAGTCGCTTCTGTAGCTGGCACGCCAATCGCCGCCAACAGCAGCGAGTCGACGGACGGCAGAGCCCTCCCTTGCCCTCGCAGTATCATCAGCTCGCTCAAAAAGCACGTTTTGCGTGACGGCGACTTTTTGCGTGTTTACCTTTCAGCTTGTTTGCCGTCCAAAGGCTCGCCGTAGATGTGATTGTTGTCGTTGTTGTCGTTGTTGTTGTTGTTGTTGTTGTTGTTGCTGCTGTTGTTGTTGTTGTTGTTGTTGTTGTTGTTGTTGTTGTTGTTGTTGTTGTGTTGCTGCTGCTGCTACCACCGCTACTGCTACTACTACTGCAGCTGGAAAGTGTTGCACGCCGTCGAACGTCACAAATAAAATTTGTCACCGTAATCACTCGTGTTGAATCACTTACAGATCTACATCCAACTCTGTATGTATATATATATATATATATATATATATATATCTACATCCAACTCTGTATGTATATATATATATATATATATATTTATTTATTTTGCGGCTGGCCAATCAACTTGCGTGTTGGCCACCTCTTTCTCGTTTGCACGCTACCATTCGTACGCTGCTATCTGTGGCCAGGCAGTCCGCCGGTCGAACCGGCGCGTAAAGCTGCTGACCAAATGTTTCGCAGTGGGAGCTGTTCTAGTCTACTTGATCAGGCTGCGAGACTACTGAAAACAGCAGACGGCAACAACAACAATAATAACGGCAACAATGACAACAACAACACCGATAACGGCAACTATGACAACAACAACACCGATAACGGCAACTATGACAACAACAACACCGATAACGGCAACAACTCCAACAACAATATCGGCGGCGGCGCCACTACTCTATCTATAACTATCTAGCGGCTGCCGGGTTGCGGCAGCGAAAGTTACAGCCGGTCTTGCCACTCCTGACAGCCGCCACCGGTCAGACACTGAACGTGGAAGGGTCACGTCTGGACGGCGTTTCGTCGGACCGGCGACATCGATGCTACACACTGTCAGCATAATAGGAATGTAGCTTTATTAGTATACTTTGGCCTATACTAATATAATAGGAAGCCGATAAAGGAACGAAAATCAAATAAGACAAAGAAGCGAAAATAAGTGAAGGTGATCATCGCCAACGTACCAGAGGTTTAGAGAGAAGGTCTTGAAGAAATCTACCAAATCTCTGACATCCCGGCCAGATCAAGAAGATGCTACTTCGAAGTAATGCCAACGAAATACCGAGCCTGGGGGGGGGGGAGGAATCCGGGTTTAGTGGGTTTGCGAGTCTCACACTAGTCACACAGGCTGCTAGTGGCGCATGTGCATCATGCATTCTCGAAACCTCAAAAAAAAAAAAATCGAGGAGGTGCTAAGAAATCCCCTTGCCACGGCTGACGAAACAACTTTCTCAGACAGGACCGGGCAGGAAGAGTGCCTATACAGCAATCCAATGTGGTGCAATAGGTAAGAGGCGTGACTTGCAATACCACCCTTCATTGTGAGATCCCGTCTTGAGCGGTTGAAGGTGTTTTTGAAATCGAGCTTCATAAAAAAACTCCCGGGGGTTCTTGCGAGTCGAAAAAGGCACGGGTTAGTTCACGTGAATGACCTCGGTCAAGGTCAGAATGGCCACCTCGGCCGGCCGATTTTCCCGCAAGGCCTCGATGCGGGCAATGCTAGACGTTAAGGTGTCTATCGATACCATATGCTTGGCCAGAAACATCTCCGCCGTAGGGTTCAATCATAGATTGGCGCCCGATATTGTTGGAACAATTTGGGGGTTGGGGCACGACAAAATAGTAATTTATGTTAGAAGCGATTTGCACCTACAAGATGTGTATCATATACATGTATGTATGTATATATATATATATATATATATTCATTGTAAATATCGTTTTTCTCAAGGCGCAATAATGAGAAGTGGTAGTCACGCCTGACAGACGCATCTGCTGAAAGAAATCACGGAGCTGAGATGGTTAAAGCACAGGTGCAGTTGCGAAGGAGGCAGAAGAAAATGCCATATCATGCCTAAAGGTTGTTATCGGATAAGTATTTAAGGAGGACTCGAGGAAGAATCTTGGCCGTGCTTTCCGACTGACTTCAGCACAATTCGAACAAGCCTGGTTCTCCTTATAACAACTTGAATGTCCTCTAAAATGTGCGACGGTTGCAAACAACGGGCTCAGAGTTGGTGGTTATGAAGAAGGAAGGGGCAGATGCAGCGGCTGTGCCCCGCGGGTTACCACACGAGTAAACCCGTCGTCATTCGTCTCAACAACTTAACCATCCACAACGCTCGCAGAGGATGAAGATAAGTTCTGCGCAGCACCAGTTTCAAAATCTGCATCAGTTTCACAAGCCTTGTTTTCCCAATTCAAGGTGTGGGATGCGGGTGTGATAGTTGTTGACTAAAGTGCGTTTATGACGCGTCCCTTGTGAAGAGCGGTGCCCACGCGGCCAGATAGATCAAGCGGTTCCGGCTTGTTTGACACAATCCTATAACTCTGTTGGGAGATGTGGCTTTAAGACGGTCCAACTCTTGTAAAATCGCTTCACATAGATATTCCCAGACAAGCTATATATCGTAACTGGCCGCTTAAGCTATTTATGTGTCGAATAGTCGTTGGACGGTAGACCGTGGCCGTGGTCATTGATAATGAAAACAGCAGACCAAGCTTTCTGGACTCTTTTCGGAAGATGTCGACTTATTGACAGACTTTCACTCGGTGTTTGCTCTAGACTAGTATAGGAAAAGTAGTTAACGAATTATACTTCTTGATACGTGTCGTGGTATATATATATATATATATATATATATATACAGTTTCCTCCAGAATTCGTCTGACAAACTTGGGGTCTTTTAGAACTCGGCAAAAATTTTATTTTTCCAATGGAACAAGTGGGAAAAATGTCTTCGTTTGGAGTGAGAGCGAAATTGCTAAAAGTGGTTGTATCAAGCTTTCTATCCTGACATATCTTCACTAAATCTGCGATTGCGGGAGTCCCAGTCGTTCTCGTCGACATACTAATTTGTTCTAGCCCCTGGGCAACCTCCACAATACAAAGGCTGTATGCTTTCGAGTGTATTTGCATAGTACTTATGAATAAAGCTATGTGTTTCATTCATTCAAGCATACCTGCGTGGGTGCATCTGTTGAATTGCATTCAACGTTAGCTCAAAGCTGAACAAATGTTGCATTGAAGATAATTCTTTATAAATAAAATGATGATCACTTCTTATATTTTGGCATTCACGCTCAATTACCAATTCTAGACAACGAAACTGCCCCTTGTTCCAATGGAAAAATTTATTTTTCGTTGAGTTGTTCTATTTCCCCAAGTTTGTTGGCCAAATCCTAGGCAACGCGTTCTAGTTAGGCAACGCGCGCGTGTCTCCTTTGCAACTATCAGCGAATCAGGTAATCAGCATAGTCGTAGTAAATGAAGTTGTTGTTGTTGTAGTTAGTGCTTCAACAGGGATTTTTCTGGCCTTTGACGGGATAGGTAGTTGTGTGCCATGCCAGTACGGCCGCACCCGGAGAGGATTTTATCATCTGTTCACAGGTCTAAAGTGAAGTAAAGTTTTTGGGCTGAACCTTTGCCAAGATTTAACGTCCGCGGAATTGTTTTTCACATTGCTTCATAGACGGACCCCCATAAATACAAATGTGAGGCAACGGTGGGGCTCGAACCCGCGCACCTGCTATGTGTCTCCTCCGGTTGCGAGGCGCAGACTTAAGCCACCACGCCTCCTGGTTTGACTGTCCACAGGTCTGTCACACGTGAACACGTGACGGCTTTTTGCTATTGGTCTCCAG
The DNA here is from genome assembly GCA_003439945.1 of Dermanyssus gallinae. Taxonomy (NCBI): domain Eukaryota; kingdom Metazoa; phylum Arthropoda; class Arachnida; order Mesostigmata; family Dermanyssidae; genus Dermanyssus; species Dermanyssus gallinae. The sequence goes on along the minus strand of QVRM01007140.1, from coordinate 29,758 downwards.
CGGTCGTTTGCTCTCATCAACACTGCTGATCGTTTGTTGTGACGAAGATCAATACTGCTGACCGACAAGTATTTCATGCGCTTCGGTTTTGGTATTCGCAGATTTATTTAAATTGTAACAGAACATAAGAGCTCCCCGAAAATCGGTGATTTTTGGCAGAATGTTCGACACGGGAAACGCTCCTGGAAATTTCGTAGGTATATATCCTTGAATACATAGGTGAGGCTTTGCTTGTGGAAAAATGATCCAGACATTCCAGCAACAGAACTGCGTCCTTGCCGCTATCGGCTGCTAGCTACAACGATAGCAGCGCCGTCTGTCCACGGAATCCGGTTTCATATACATAAGATGCATTATATATACATTTTTTGTGGAGGAGGATGAATGCTTTTACGCACGCTACGAGTGCAGGGTCTTTCCCCTCTCGAGCAGTGTGGGACTCGACCCTGGCGGTTGGATGTTGGTCCGCCAAGACCCCTATCCACTAAACACACCTTTCCCTCTTAAGCTTCACTCTCCAATGACCCAAATATCCATAGAACAGTACTATGGGCCATTAGGAGAAGTGGCGAGCGCCTAACTGGATTATTTGGCCGAGATCACTCACGGGTTCCCCCACCAGTCCGACATGCTTGTCCCAACACCTGCAAACCCGTTTGATTACAAGCCACGTCATTTGTTGATTGTTGTTTTTAGGTAATATATCAATGCACTGACTCAAAAAACCGAAAAAATATTAAGTTAGATGTTAGCAACGTCTAAATGGACGACTACAACGGCATCGGCGAAATACTGTAATAGCCAAAAAAAAGCCAGGTGTTGTGATGGGCAGTAAAAGTGGGCTAAATATGTCCGTGTACAGCAGTTAACGAAACGGAATGTTTTCTGTGACACACGTACCCTAGTCGTCGTTTTTCAAATTCACAAGATGAGTTGCCGCAGTCTAAGACACTCGACACATTCTCTTATGATTTAGTGCAAGAACAAAAACAAGAAATCATATTTGACTGTGGTTCAACTTAATGAGAAAAACAAGTAAATAAACAAAATACATTTTGTTTATTTGCTTGTTTTTCTCACTTGTATTTTTAAAAAGTAATATTTATAGAAATTGCTGTATCGAACATAAATGTTAAGACTTTGAACGGAAAATGTAATTGCCGTTTTATTTTTCTTGCTCTGCGAAAATGGGTTTAGTGCTGGGAGAACTTGAAAACATTCCTAGAGTTACAATTAAAATAATTTAAAGGAGAGTTTTCAATTCAATACCATTATCCGTCCCATGCGGGCCTAAATTGCCGTGAGGCATATCTTCAATGCACCATATGCCGGAGATGTTGAGATATTCGGGGTTTCCCCGACAGGCCTTCTGGAAGCGTGGTCGCTGACTCAGCGGTACGCGTTATTATCTATTCTCAATAAGTTCATTGCTTAAAGAAAATTCGATTAACAATGGAGACTGAACCAGGAACACCATTGTAGATGACAATCATGAGATCATGCCGCCAACCTTCCTAGATCTATCTGCTATATACCTATATACTGACTGAGGAAAATCCCTGTATGCACATATATATATATATATATATATATATATATATATATATATATAGAATTGCTGTGATGATTTATTAACCATTTACAATACGTTTGCGCACTCGGCAGTGCTCGCCCTCTATATATATATATATATATATAGTGGACCAGTAAACTTATTTATATTTATAGTACCCGCAAACTTTGCATGCTCGTTTGTAAGGACGTCACGATTATAGCTTGCGTATTGGCATGCACAGGTTGCAAGATTTGTCTTGAATATTGGGGTCTTCAAGCGTTAAATTAAAGGTAACTTTTTTTTGTACACAGATTTGCTTATTCCAACAGGAACGGAGTACATTTAGCTGAAAATTTACCCAGAAGATCGGCTCGACTCGGACATCTCTCAGTGTCGTTTCAACAGGGCCTCGATATGTAGATAGTAGCCTGGCTTCTAAAATCCTACAATATTTCTATCTAAGGTTATAATTCTCGCAACATACTTGTATTCGATCGTACTTGAAAACTTTCGTAAATATACATCCTTATTACCATAATAGTAATTGTTGTTGTTATTATTTGTTTTACGGTATACCAGATCAACCAGACACATTTGCTAGAATGCTAAAGCTGTATTGAGTGATATCACTTCAGTGAGAAAGCTGATCCTCACCTGTAACAAAGACATTCACGTCTATTATCTCAATGATCTAGGTACCTAGAAAAAAAACGCGGTAAGTTAAATAAAATGAGAATGACTCTATGATTTTTGGCGGAATGTATATTACTAACACCCGTATAATGTATCTTTGTACAGGGGTATACAAGGAATAATTGTCAATCTAAATATTCTATTATTAGATAAATATACAGCTTATTGTACCCCTGCAACTCGGTGAACTGCTTTGCGTATGCGTACTAGCATATGCGTCTTTTCTAAAACGCTTCGACAGAAACTACGAAGAGTTTACCGTGAAAGCTGGATGTATATGTTGTGCTCTTCTTGTCAGGCTATTTTCAAACGGGCGACAATGTATAGAAACTGAATTGTGAATATACGTATATATATATATATATATATATATATATATATATATATTGAGCGGATAGGCATTGCTTTAAGCTCAAGGAGTTTTATTGTTAAATAGCGGATAGATAAACGTGACAAAAGCAATATCTGCCTAAGGATGGTCGAGCCCGGTGGCGTGGTGCATTCGCGTGCGCCTCGTGACCGGAGGAGAACAATAGATGCACGGGTTCGAGCCCCACCGTTGCACATTTTTATTTATGGGGCCCGTCTCACAAAGCAATGCGAAGGCAGTCCCGTGGGCCTTAAAAATTTGCTGAGGATCAGCCCGATAAAGTTTTTGCTTATGGATTGCCACAATCCGACAGAGCGATACTACAATGGCTCACCCTCGACTCCCGAACGGTGTTTTCTGAGTGAGATGACACCGGCCCCAAGAGAGAAACAGCAAACATAAACAAAATAATAGACCGGGATACATAAGTAGCACCCCTAAGCAACTTTATATACAGGGTCATTCAGGGAGTATTGTACTTCTTTCGAGGTTTTATAGAACTCGGCAAGAAAATAATTTTTATTTATGGAGGGAGGACGCGGAAACGTCTTGTTTAGGAGTGAGGATGAAAATTTATAAAAGTCGTTATTCTGCCTTTTTTCTCCTACATAGTTGTGCGAAATCTACGTTTGCGGGAGAACCAGTCAACGCATGAAGGTACCGATTACACCGGCGTGTTCGGAGGAAAAATTCTGCACAACGGAAGACACTTCACTAGCTTGCGTAGCAAAAAGCCAATACACAGGTTGAGAAAAGTCATAAAAAGTCGATATGTTGTTATGTCTTACGTTAACGCCTTTTCGTGAAAAATCGTAAAATTTTTCCATTACGATCAAAACTCTTTGTTCAAAAGACCACTCTCGTGCAATGGCAAATTTAATGCCCACCACTTTCGTACCAGAGTGATGATGCTGCGTTACGTAGTTGTCAAGTCACTTAGCTTTTTCGATAGCCATATCGAAAGCGAAGGCATGCATATTTCCATAGGGCGTATGAGAAAGTTAGGTACATCTTTTGAGGTTTGGTAGAACTCAGCAAGAGAATAATTTTTCCTAGTGGAAGGAGGGGGCGGAAACGTCCTGGCAATTTTTTACAGGTTCTGACTGTGGAAAACTTGCAAGCACCATCACCTTGGTACGAAAATGAATAGGCATTAAATTTGCTATTGCGTGAGAGACGTCTTTTGGACGTATATTTTTGGTCGCAATGGAAAAAAAATTACGATTTTTCATGAAAAAGCGTTAACGTAAAATCTCGACTTTTCATGACTTTCCTTAATCTGGGTATTCGCTTTTTGCTACGCAAGCTAGTGAAGTGTCTTCCGTTGTGCAGAATTTTCCTCCAAACACGCCGGTGTAATCGGTTCCTTCATGCGTTAACTGGTTCTCCCGCAAACGTAGATTTCGCACAACTATGTAGGAGAAAAAAAGGCAGAAAAACTACTTTTATAAACTTCACTCTCTCTCCTAAACAAGACGTTTCCGCGTCTTCCCTCTATAGGGAAAACTTATTTTCTGACCGAGTTCTATCAAACCTCGAAAGAAGTACAATACTCCCTGAATGAGTTTTTGAATGAACATTTCAAGAACTTGTTGAACTACCTGTATATACAGGTAGTTCAACAAGTTCTTAAAATGAGCTTTTCAGAATGCGCTTTCGCGCTTTCACTGTTATTGGAAACGGCAACTTTTCGACTGCCAGCAGTCAAAATATTATGGTGATTGGCCGTTGCGATTTCGTTTGATCGCTTTTCCCGTGCAACGTATCGGCATGATTTTGAAAAATGGAGAAAAAAGAGTTTTGAGTGGTTATCAAGCATTTTATTTCAAAGGTTGGAATGCGACCCAAGTGAAAACTGAGTTAAACGAGGTGTACGGTGACTCTGCGCCATGTTTTGCCACTGTTTCCAACTGGATTAATGAGTTAAAAAGAGGTCGCAGGAGCACCGGGATGAACTACGTTCAAAACGCCCAAAAACGGCAACTGATGAGGAAAACGTGGAAAAAGTGCGGAAAATCGTTGCCGCAGATAAGCGAGTGAACATTAGGGAGATAGCGGAGGCCTTGGGGATCAGTTTGGGTAGTGTGCATTTCATCCTGCACGAAAACTTGAAGATGAAAAAGCTCAGAGCAAAATGGCTGCCGCATTTGCTCAACCAAGGCCAAAAAGACGCGCGTGTTTCCGCTTCACAGCGAAATTTGGCCAAGATGTCGAAAAATCCGTCGGATTTTTGGCGCAGATTCGTGACCGTCGATAAAAGCTGGGTCCATCACTACACTCCCGAGACCCAAGAAGCATCTCGTCAATGGCTGTGCACCTGGTGAAGGACCTCCGAAGAGGGTGCGGACAACGGCATCGGCCGGAAAGATGATGGCTACGGTTTTTTGGGACCAACGTGGAATAATTCTGGTCGACTACCTTGAGAGCGGTAAAACGATCACGGGAGAATATTATGCAAGACTGTTGGACTGCCTGAAGCAAGAACTGATCGTGAAACGGCCCGCTTTGCAGAAGAAGGTTGTCCTGTTTCACCAGGACAATGCTCCCGCACACAAGTCGCGGCAAGCAACGGCAAAACTGGCCCAACTGAGGTTCGAACTTATTGAACAACCTTCCTATTCTCCAGACATGGCCCCCTCTGATTATTTCCTCTTCGGACATTTGAAGAATAGTCTCGGTGGAAAGCGTTTTTCCAGCAATGAAGAGGTTAAGGCTGCTGTCAATGCCTATTTTCAGTCTAAAGACGCGGAATTCTACTCAAGAGGTATAAATGCTCTGAAATCTCGGTGGGAAAAGTGTATTGAGCTTCTCGGGGAGTATATCGAATAAGAAAAAATTAAAAACCAGATTTGGAAAATTCTTGGTTTTCATTCTAAGAACTTGTTGAACTACCTGTATATATATATCTTTTTCCAACCTTAAAATACATTGAGTTGATAACCCCTTACGACTTATAATTGATGTCCCATCAATCTCTAACATTGTCCTTAAATGTCACAGTCTTATCTCAGATAAGAAGCGGTTTGCCATGAGAAATGCAGAGTGATCTGGAACCTGCTATACGACGTACCTTTAGTCACACGAGTACAGAGAACTAAGGGCGGGCACTCATACATGCCTCCACTTAATGAGCAAATAGACAAGAGAGTAGCGTGATACAATGTCTGCAAGACGCATTTCAGCTATAAAAGTCTTACTAGAAGCAGAACGGTAGCAGATTGGACATGGTCGCATGCATTTACAGCAACGGTTGTGGGGGTCGCTACTGGCGCTGTCTCAAACAGGGAATGCTGCCAAGGCTGAAAGCTTATGCAGAGCAAATAGACCGAAGAATACATACCCACTGTGTAAATAGTGGCATGAACATAAATACTGTGGAGCACGAGGTTCTGAAATACAGCGCGGGCTTATTCCGTGGCCACGAATTCGTTCGACGACTGAGACTCAACGAAAGGGTAGCAGTGGCAATACTATTCGAAAAATCAATAATTAATCCTAACGATTTGGACAGACGAAACACAAATTATTCATCTCAAATTGTTTGGCCCACCTGGTCCGGTGATGTCGCAGCGTCAGGATCGAGGTTAAAAATGTTGCATTCTTACCTCTCATTTGTTTTTTCAATAATCGAAGTTTTTAACGTATGCATCATCGAGTAACTACATATAACACATCATGTAACTGTAAGCCTGTAAGAAACTACGCGTACCATCGAACAATGACATGCGTTGTTACATCTGTCGTATTTATATACCTATTAGTTTTAGTCTTTCTATGTAGAATATTTGCCTATGCTGTATATATATATATATATATATATATGGTAATAGACGACCGCATTTAGGCTCGTCGGTGATATGATCAATTGACTACATCTATAATGCATTGTTGTTATCGTATTGCTGACGTAAGCTTACACGTTGAAGAAGTATATCGGCCCTGCTACGCCTGTTTATCATAAAAGTGATATAGGCATGATGGGTGATATAATATCTGTACGACACTTATTACTTGTGCCACTGTTACCAACCTAAGAATATCACAGGACAGTCCCGGTATGGTGGGTTCCTAATGTTGCTAGCATTTCGTATCGTCTCCTCTCGGTGGCCTGAACTGTCCCTATCTCTGACCTGGTCCCTAAACGCGGCTTGAGGTCGTATATATAACACATAGGCAAATATTCTACATAGAAAGACACCTGCCGCCTATCTAGATAAAGCCAAGATATTAAAACTGACATATATATATATATATATATATATATATATATATATATATATATATATATATATATATATATATACACGCATTAAACGCGTAGCCTTTTAGTAATAATGTCGCAACAACACAACGAATAACAAGTAAGCAAGGCGGTTTTTGTTTACTTATATAATCTAAGACTTTACTACAGAAACTTCACTACCGAGTAGACGTGCATTGCCTCCTCCCCTATTATCGGACCGACTTCATCGTCGGGCCCGCTCAGTAAAACTGTCTGAGATACTTTGGTGGCTTTCGATTTCATCGACAAATGCTTAAGCGAAAATCATAGTTCATTCGTCTTCGACAGAAATGGTTATTCAAATAAAAGAGTAGAGAACGCCGGCTCGGACGGACGGCTAAAAGACCGGTATTTATTCTTTACAAAATGTTTTTACAAATATCAACTTTTAAGATGTGTATATGCGCTATTTCAATTGTGTACCACAGGCGTGCGCGATGTTATAGGTGCTTCGTTGACATAGCACCTCTCGAACAAAAAAGTAATTGCCTATGCTCTTCCCCTTATTGTACTAACCGGTAGAAAAATCAACGCGCAAAGCATGTGTGGTGCCATACTAGATTAACACCAACGTCAACGCCAGTAATACGCTGTAGTTTTATGACATGGCCCCTACGAAAATACAATTATTCTCCGACAGACGAGTGCTGAGCTGGCAGTCCTCCTGTTTTTTTTTTGTTTAAACATTAGCTGCATCCACAGAGATGTGTTCCGTGGCCACGATCAGGACAGTTCTGATCGTGTGACGCTAATGGCGTTATATAGCCGACTTTTTTTTTGGTGCTTCATACCTCGTACGGCGACAGCAAATAAACCGGCGTACGCAAATTAACCCGAACAGAATAGCAGAGCGGATCAGAAGAAAGAAGAAATATTCGAAGTAGCAGCAATAGAATAAAAATAAGAATAGAAGAAGACCAAGAGGAAAAGAAGAAAACGACACCAAAGAAGAAGAAGAAGAAGAAGAACGAGAGGAAATACCAACGAAGACCTTGCTTATTAGTTACTCGGTTAATGTTTCGTCGCATAGTATAAGTATGAGTGTGCTGAACTTCTCTTCTTTCGTTATGAAGATTGTCAAAAATAACCTCGAGCAATGGTCCAGACTACATTGTTATAATGGTAGTAGTAGTAGTAGTAGTAGTAGTATTCGAAGTTTATATCCATTTTGGAGCGATCGGTGTCAAACGGATACCTCGCCTGTCGCTGATGTTGCTGTCACCAGCTTGTTTCGATTGCTGTTGCTGCTGCTGTTGCTGCGAGCACAACCAAATCTTCCCTCTCTGCTCCAGAAAGTGTCCCCGTGGTTCCCGCTGGCTGCCCTCTCGGCTGGCTGTGAGCGTCGGCACCGGCTATGTATTAACGCACCGGGGAAACGCACCGAATCTGCCACAGAACGTCACTAGGGGAGCGTGTGCATGCGTTTCTTGTTTCTCTCACTCGTATTTCCTCTCGTCGTTTACTGCTCTTCGTTTTCGTGCTTTTCGTCGGCGCCTCAGCACCTCGCAACGAACGACAACTGTCAACTGTCCAATGCCAGACGGATGTTTGCCTGCCCAGCAACGTCAACGCGTGCAAGTAGTTATCGACAATCGACTTCATCGTGATCCTTGGGCCTTGACCAGACGCGACGTCGGCGACTGCGAAACGCGAACGCGAGGAAGGGATGCATTGAACGCCGCCGTTGCCGCTCGGCTAGCGTCAAGGACACTGGACGTCAGCGTGTCACAGCGAAGCATTCGGAGCGCGGGAGACTCGATTTTATGGCGTCTAACTACAACAAGAACGACACACATAGCAACACTAGCTCCACCAGCAGCTGTAATTGGGGAAAAGAAAAACACGACAGCTAAAAGCGGTCATCAAAACGCATCCTCAGAACGCAAAACGTGAACAGGGAAGCTCGTCTCACTACCTCTTGATGACGAATAGCTCGAGCTTCGGCGCGAAAGAGCTGTACGGGGTTCGTTGGTTGCTCTGTACGGCGCTCTGGACTCAGTGCAATGCTGTGTGACGACGCCTGCAAGGGTTCTCCGGGGAGAGTGTCCTTTGTCTGAACAATGCCGGTCTACCAATGGCCACGTTTGTGCCACCGCTGGTTGTGTGTCCTTGCAATTGTGTCGTTCGTGCCGGCCTTTGGAATCTCAGACGTCGCAAGAGTACAAGATCTAGCTGGCAACCCCGTTCAGCTCGATCTCGAGGCAATATTTAGTACGCGCGCCCAAGGTAGGTCTGCACGTTATGTGTGTGTATGTATATACGGTCGACTTGCTTTAGACATTCTCCTAGTTTCGAATATCTGCGTGTTTGAGTGGGTGACGTGATGGGTGCGTGTGGTTCGTGCTGATTTAGCAACATGACCATTCTATGTAATGAATCCCCACATTAGAAATACGTTTAGTTATATATATATATATATATATATATATATATATATATATATATATATATATATATGTACGTGTCGGGAGCGTTTAAGTAGAAAGAACCACTTAGAAGACTGCTGCTTTTGCCGCGCCAAGTGGCTGAAATTAATTGTTTACTAATTTGTCGCACTTAGCTTAAAACTCTTTCGTATACGCTATATTTTATGTAATCCGTAATTGCTCTGCAGTATGAGCCGTTCCTTTTTCATTTTAACGGAATCCAATAATAAATCTTCGTGGTCACAGCAAAACTCGCTGACTTGATATAGCATACGCTTTGATCTCCCAGACGATGCATTTTGAAAATTTATATGAAGAGACACTATTGGTTTTGATAGTGAAATTTGTGCCGAATTATAAGGGGGGGGGGTATAATTAAAATTCTCCTTTCAAGTAAAATACTGATGTGCGGGCGGTAATCAAACATTTGTCGGGCAATTTATTTGAAGCTGTTTGCCATGCTGCCAACCCGACAGAAGTGTCGGTGCGAAATCATGAGTCCGACAAAAATTACCTCAAAGAGTGCCTGCAGTAGATAACGAGGTCATTGCGGTCGGTATCATCCCAAACGATCACAAACACGTGTCTGTCCGCCACCGAATTTGTATAAATATATATATATATATATATATGGCTTGTGAAATGTCGATATTCTAAATAATGTCTCCCCTCTGACAAAACAAGGGGATACATTTGAATTGAAGTTATATGGTCGATTCTGTGATATTCAAGTTCAGCTTTACTGGGGCTTTACTGAGGCGGGAAAACTAATGAGCAAAGCCAATGATCAGCGGCCTCGTTGCAATCGACTCTCGAAATAATTCTATTGGGGCCAAAGCAACAGTAAATGTGAAAAGTATTGTCTACTTGAATCTAGCACGCATGTCTGTTGCTGTCCCACCAAAATCTATCGGAGCCATTCTTCTTCACGCGCTCATCGTCGAGCTGTTTGGGTGGACCGGCTACCGAGTAAAATTGGCAGGCTGGACTGCTTTTAGCCCCGACGTGTGGGAGACGAGCATATATTTTTATTCGTATTAAACTTTGAATTAATCAAATTTTTTTTTCGAGAATAATTTGAATAATTGTACCAACTAATCAGAATTCAAAATAAATTGCGTGCCGTCAACTCTGGGCTTCGCAAATAATTGAGCAGACCTAGTTTAGGGCTCCTTGTGAGGTTACTTTAGTAACAATTCGCAGTCTTAAAATAAAACGCTTTAATGTCTAGTTGGTAACATTTGTTCTGAGTATATATATATATATATATATGTGGTAAAGTCCTTACGTTTGTTCTGAGTATTTACCACTACATATATATATATATATATATATATATATATATATAGTGTAACGCATACACAGCAATCATTATAAGCATGTCCCATGCGCGGATTTATTGGGGAATTTCCTTTTAAAGACATTATATCTTTGTGTTATACAATATCGCAGGAGAGCCTTCTATTGAACCGCCGCCGCCAGTCATGTCAAGTAATGTAATTTAGTGGCGGATACGTCTTATAGTGAGTCGTTGAGGGTTGTTTGTTAGCAGCCCTCAACGGTCTGCCGCTGCGAGCTCGGAGAATGAGGGACTGCGACTCGTACTAGACCGCATTAAGAGACGCTGTAACAGCGGGGCCGCGACGTGACTCACCAGACTGCAAAATCATCACTATTTCATTTAGTAGCTGAAGCTACATCTAGCAACATTGAAAAGTGCTCGATGTCGTGATTCGTTGCGACTGGTCACGACGTCCGCGATCGATATTGGTCTCGTTGAGTTTCATTTGCTTTTTAACTCTCTTAACCGCGATCGCGCTGCCTTAATGGCGCCGCTGTAGTCTTCGGTCACCACACTAAGCGGATTAGTTTAGCTTCGTTTACGTATGGATGGTAGTTTAAAGTGGTTTAACCGACAAATAATTTGCTACTAAGCTTGGTGAGTCACCCGTCTAAGCAAGGCGGGTAGTTCTGCCCGTTCTTCTGCCACGGTACCTCTCCGGGTTACGTTAACGCTGTTGAGAGTTACGTGTTAATGTAGCCCGGTAGTTTTCAGATATCGGACATCAAATATCTATATATTGTATGTATAGGGATTGCTTATCTGAATCCTTAATGAATATCGTTTAAAGCTACCAGATTGCCATAAGGATTGTAGTTAATAATTACTAGGTAATAAATGGTTAGAAAGTACCGTTGATCTTGACGCGATGGTCGGCATTGGCATATGAGCCGCCGTGGCTGAAGCGAAGGATCTTAGTTTTAGAAATATTAATTGTCAGTCGGTTTTCCGCACACCATTTTGAGGTTTCATTTAAATAGAATCGTACGTGATCCCGGGATTTGGCTAAAATTACGAGGTCGTCCGCGTAAAAGGCATGCGGTGCTTTCATTGTGCGCAATAGGTCTGTTAAGCCAGAGATGTACAGTATAAAAAGAAATGGACTTTCATTGAGCTGGTCAACCATTTCTCGTATCTCGGCGTGACCCTGACGCCGCGATTGACTTTTACTAGACACATCGAGGAACTGCGAGCAAAGGCCATGGCCGCAATTGTGCTACTCGGAGACATTCGAGATGTAGATCTTGACACAGCAATGAAAATATTCAGGATGAAAATTAGCCCAATACTCCAGTACTGTCTTCCAGTAATTGCGCCGCAGCTAACACTACATGATCTCAAAAATTTGGACCGTGTAAAGGCGTGTTTTGCGAAACGTGTACTAGGATTACCTAAGAACGCGTCAGCTACCCTGGCATTAGAACTATGCGGAGAGCGCACTCTGGTAGAAGATATAGTGCTAGACCAGTTACCGATCAGTACAAATACACTTGAAATGTACAGAACATTCAGAGAGGATCGAAATGTAAACTTTGCTATGTGTAATTATACAGATGGGCCTGCCTTTTGCTCAGAGAAGTGGAAACGACCCTTTCAAAGTAACCGGTCATTATTGTGCAGGGTAACATGGCACGGTTATCACCACTATATGTGCCTCAAGGGTGATTGTTATGATATAAATGAATGTGTGTGTAAGTTTTGTGGTGAGGGCAACATATGTCGCTATCACGTTCTAACATGCCTGGCAATTGACTCATATTCATTACAGGCGCGTGTGAACGAGATTTTGTTATAGTTTCGTGAATCATGTGTATCAATTCAATCCTACTACCAATAACTATGGTGAATAAATATGATGTGTATAAATGGTTAGAAAACCGAGTAAGAAGACCCCCAAGGAAACCTCAAGGAAACGTATGCCAATACTGCTTCTTTGCTAATATATATATATATATATATATATATGAAGATGCTTAGTGGCAAATAAGGGTCCCGTAGTCCAAGTAAAGAGTTGAAGATTTTATCCCCGAGCATGGGGCCAGGTGCTGCACAGGACACGAAATGCTCACGGGCCGAGCGGAATGCTCCGGTCACTGAGAGCAAACTTAAACTGGTTGGTGATCATCGAGTCATACCGAGATAAATTGTGGTTTATGACGGAGCGCCTGCCTTTAATAGATAGCATAATCATCAATGCAGAGGTTCTTTTGCTCAGCTCCTTTGTTAATCTTAAGCGATAAGATGCAGCACTTGTCGACGGTCAAAAGGTACTATCTTTATTTCAGTCGCGTATCACAAGCGAGCTTTCGTCCTATCATTTCTAACGATAACTTGCGTAGATGTTATCACTCTGCGTAAGCATAATCCGGCGGCAGGGAACATGGAAATCTCGCGATAGCGGATCAATACGATTGCAGTACCATGGTCTATGCAAACACTGCGGCTAGAACGTGGATACTCACGTAGTAGGGATGCTCGCCTCCAGGCTTGCTGGAAGTGCTGGCTCCTTGAATTATCCAGTTGGTTACTCTGCTGCCTTAGGATAATAAGCATACTGAAGACTCTGTTTTATTGAATAATCTCGCGCCCGTGTGCAAGCAGCTGCGACGGCACCCAGCACAGTTTATCTGATCTGAGGAGTATAGAAAGGTGTTCACGGGACATTACTACCAATGTCAATTTTACCCTTATGATAGCTCAGTTGGAACAACATGTACAAAGTACACCACGATCATGTCGCTTGTTCCATTCGGCAAGGGCCTATTTCTACTATAGAACAGCACTGTGACAGGCTTTTGAATAACCTGTGTGATCGACGTAGGCAAGTTGTGCCCTGGTTATTGAGCCACAATTATAAACAACACAAAATCTAGAAGAACACTGCTGTCCTCCCTACAACATCTTGCATACAACAAAGCAACGCGGCTGTCGTTACAGAAACAATGCTCGGTTAGATCCGGAGATGATCACGCGGAGTAGTAGAAACTGATACACACTCTATGATTAGTATTAATTGATTATGTCTGCTCTACAGACATGTATAGATCGCAGCTATGTCAAGCCCAAGGTTGGAATCACCGATCAATATGCTCCTTTTTGCTTCTTCTTCTCCTTTTTGACTTCAGGTCGCTGGCAGTTTCCTGCCGAAAATGAGGGCACATGTCAGAGTCCCGTGTCGGAAGCCGGAATCTGCATCACTGTGCGGCGGTGTCCTGGACTTCTGCAAATCCGCGACGTCAACTATCTACGCCGTTTTGTTTGTGGATTTGAGGTAGGTCGTTTCCGTGCTCGCATTTCGAACGTGTAATGATGCTCCGTATTAACGGCGATCAGCGTGCGGCCGTTTCAACGTACAGTCTTCGTCGCCTGTAGCTCATATGATCGCATGCTACTCAGCCCTTATGGATGGATGGATTTATTATTCGCTTGACATGCATATGTTCGGCACGCATGTCACTTTCTTATGCTGGCGCGTTTAATTTGGCAGCATAAGCGGGCCTGTTGAAATATCTAGGGTTTTACCGGCAATACCGCCTATGGCCGCATGCATGTACCGACTCTTAGCGGCGTGGTTTATCATCTATTCACGATAAGCATCGCTCATAGAGAATTCGAAAAACAACAGGAATCAAACCGGTGACATACTGGAAGATGACAACTATGACTAGCGCAGTTGTGGCAATGCACACACGTACTCAAAAACAACTGCCGCTTTTACGCGGCGTCATCATCACCACAGTCAGCAATAACAACAAATAGACAGACACCAGTGAATATTGAACGCATATCATTACGTATAAAGCGACAATTACAATGTAATAAAACTATACATTTTTACAATAAACTTTAGATTAAGAAGACTTCGCCACTGGAAATTAAGGAGCTAAAAGAATATATTGACCGATTATGCTATATCACCGACAAAACAATGGCATCGAATAGATGGAAGAGATTAAGTTAGGAAAATGGGCATCTCACCACTTGATTTGCAGTTTACGGTTCCCATGCAAACATCTGTTTTCGAGTGTGATTTCTTCAAGTATCGTCAGAATGTAATTATAGTAAAAATGAAAAAATCATAGCGCCTTGCTCAAAGTGGAAGGTGTCGTTAATAAATGTTTTGTAAGCAGAAATACGACGTTTATCACCTACAACAATGCCTCGAAGAGCCACCAACTATAGTGACCACAAAGCGTTCTATGTAATCTAAACTCAACGCTGGGGGTTCTAAAACAACAACTACTCAACTTTTTTTATGGTGAGAGGGAAAAATTCTTTTACGCACACCCAAAGCGGGTAGTGTGGGACTCGATGCCGATGTTGTTGGCATAATACCCACTAAAAACCTCTCACCTAAGTAGCCTCAGGAAGAGGCAAAGAGCTGGAACTATTCTTTAATACTACTCCAACCCCTTCAGCAACTACTGCTACTACTACAGCAACTACTACTAAAATAGCCTAAAGAACGCTTATAGTTTGAGTTAACTCAGTCCGACCAACCCTCGGTGAGTCATTCAATTGCGTTCTTTTTCGTTGTTACACGAACCGTCTCACTTCTCAACAGGGCAAAATCCCGTTGTTCTGTTGCCCGCATAGTTACTGGGCACCGAGCTTGTCCAAGCCCAGGCCTGACGCCATTGCACAGCACGGGCCGGTGCACCCCCCGGCACCACCCCCACCGCCGCAGGTTACCACCAATCCGCGTCCTGGTCCGGCAGGCGAAGTCGGAGTTTCGTCGCTTCCCATCCACGGCAACGTTGTGTACCCAAATGACGAACGGCCCAAGGGCTCTTATAGACCTGTTGCAGGACTGCCCCGGCCGGTAACGGCATTTCCGCACATCGGTCCCGTCGTACCTGCCAGCCGGCCGCAGCAGCAGCGCCCTCCAGTAGACCTGGGCCGGCCCCACTCAGAAGCTCAGTCGTCGCTGACGCAACAGGAACAGCAGCAGCAACGGCCATCTCATCCAGGACCACGTCCATCGATTCCGATCGTTTCACCGCCTAATGTTGACGTGGACGACGACAATGACGAGCCCCCCAAAATTGCGGGTTCAGGCGGCGTTTCCTTGCCGGGCAGGCCACCACAACCGGACTTTCTGCCCCAGTCTTGCGGCTTCTCCAACGCCAGTCACAGCAGGATAGTCGGTGGAAGCGAAGCGCAGCCCGGCGCCTGGCCCTGGATGGTAGGTGTCGTTTAAATGTGAGAACAGGAACAATGTACAGAACATGCAAAAAAATTATATATATATATATATAATTTTACTTATTTTATTTACCTATTTTAAGGTTTGGTGGAACTCGACGAAAAAATATTTTTTCTCATTGGGAGGAGGGGGGGGGGGGCGGAAACGTCTTGTTTAGGAAAGAGAGTGAAACTTATAAAAGTATTTATTTTGCCTTTTTTCTCCTACATAGTTGTGCAAAATCTACGTTTGCGGGAGAATGAGTCAACGCATGAAGGAATCGATTTTACCGGCGTCTTTGGCGGCACAGTGGAACTTTACTAGCTTGCGTAGCGAAAGGGGAAAAACCAGGTTAAGGCAAGTCATAAGAAGTGTTATGTTACGTTAACGCCTTTTCGTGAAAAATTAAAAACTTTTTCTATTACGATAAAAAATGTACGCCCAAAAGACCAATCTCACGCAATAGCAAATTTAATGCCTATCATTTTCGTACCAAAGTAATGGTGCTCCGCCACGTAGTTGTCAAGTAACTAAGTTTTTTTCGACAGTCATACTTGTTATGTTTTACGTTGAAGCTTTCACGTTTAGAACCGTAAAATTTTGCCCGTTTCCGACACGTTGCCCGAACGTTTCCGCCCCTTTCTTTCATTAGGAAAAATTATTCTCTTGCCGAGTTCTACCAAACTTCAAAATATGTATATAAGTTTCTCATACACCCTATGCAAGTATACCTGCTTTCTCTATCGATATGACTGTCGAAAAAGCTTAGTTACTTGGTAGCTACGTAACGCAGCCTCATAACTTTGGTACGAAAATGGCGGGTATCAAATTTGCTATTGCTTGAGAGTAGTCTTACATTCGTACATTTTTGATCATAATAAAAATTACGATTTTGCACGGAAAGCGTTAACGTAAGACATAACAATATATCAACTTTTCATGACTTTCCTTAAGCTGGCCATTCGCTTTTCGCTACGCAAGCTAGCGAAGTTATTTCCATTGTGTGTGTTTTCCGCCGAACACGCCGGTATGATCGGTTCCTTCATGCGTTGACTGCGTTGACTGGTTCTCCCGCAAACGTAGATTTTGCACAACTATGTAGGAGAAAAAAGGCAGAGTAACTGCTTTTATAAATATCATTATCTCTCCTAAACAAGACGTGCCCGCGCCCCTCCTTTCACTGGGAAAAAGTATTTTTTGCCGAGTTTTATTTAACCTTAAAATACGTACGTAGTGTTATATATATAATGCCCATATATATATATATATATATATATATATGGGCATTATATATATAACACTACGTACGTATTTTAAGGTTAAATAAAACTCGGCAAAAAATACTTTTTCCCAGTGAAAGGAGGGCGCGGGCACGTCTTGTTTAGGAGAGATAATGATATTTATAAAAGCAGTTACTCTGCCTTTTTTCTCCTACATAGTTTGTGCAAAATCTACAATATAAATTAACAGTATAAACAAAAAATACTGGAACGCTTGTTTGCGTGGCTTTGCTCGGTATATATATATATATATATATATATATATATTATTCCCATAGATATACCGAGCAAAGCCACGCAAACAAGCTTTCCAGTATTTTTTATTTATTTATATATATGTATTATTTGGTATTTATATATATATATATATATATATATATATATGGGAATTATATATATATAACACTACGTACGTATTTTAAGGTTAAATAAAACTCGGCAAAAAATACTTTTAATATATATATATATATATATATATATATATATATATATATATTATTCCCATAGATATACCGAGCAAAGCCACGCAAACAAGCTTTCCAGTATTTTTACCAGCCAGTCGCAATATTATGATGAGACATAACGCTTTGTTTGTGTTTTGATCGGGGAGCTAACAGCTTTAATTAGCTAACCCGGTTAGGTCTTATGCTATATTAGAAATTATTAAATTGTATCTATTTTTTTGATGATCTAGCGGCCATTAAGTCTTATTAGACTTGGAAAAGGTCAGAGCTCCGACCTTCGTTTTCGAGGATAATACGAATAACAGTAGCGCTAATGGCATCCCTATTATGGGACTAAAGTGATAGCAATATGAGCGGTAATACAGTTCAAATATGTTCTAATCTCAAACAGATTGCGGCAAGCTTGAAGAGATGATGCTCTCTATTCCCTTATGATATAGAGAAACGAAACAGGTAAGTAGGTAGTAGTTGGCAATCAGTGCAAGTAATCAATTGTCAAGTGTTTTATTCGCTGTGTTTTTTGTGCGTTTGGTCGCTTTGGCCGATGGGCCGTGATGCTCCACCAACCGTTGCCGCTTCTCTGGGCCAATGGCGCGCCTATGACTTCACTCATACCACGACCACTTCTGCATTCAAGGCGGCTCTCTACGTCGAGAATCGCGCAGGCGTGTTTACACGTGTCTGCGGTGGACCGCTCGTTTCCACTCGGCACGTTCTAACAGCCGCCCATTGCGTCGCCGTCGGCAGTCGCCGGCAAACGTAAGCGGAGATATATATATATATATATATAAATATACATATATGATGGAATAGATATACCCGTCAGTAAATATATATATATATATAATTGCGGACACTGTTCGTATACTACTCACCGGCCAAGGTCCAGCCAAGCACCACAGCTGCGTTGCTCTGTTGGATCAAAATTAAAACCCTCTGTTTTGCGCCATCTGTTATTCCCCGTAGTGTTGCTCAGTTTCACGCAGATGCGAATGAGCCATCTTTTCGTTATGCCGTTTCTAGGTCCTAGCGTCTCGAAAGCAAACGGTGTGAGGTTGCACACGTGTCCAGCTACTACATTTGAGTACGCACGACATTTCACTGTTCTCAGCCTCCTCTACTGCATACCCTCTTTGGAATGCGCTGCGTCAGACCATCCAGGGCGTAGTTGGGCATGACACACTTATATCCTACACAAGGGCAATCATTCCGCCCTGACTCAAAGGGGATCATCGTCATACCATCAGGCCCTATTCCGTCTTCCCGGGACAAGCTTCGCGGCTTCAGCATTCCTGGCAATCCGGCCGACCGAAGAGCTCTGCCAATAATGTTGTTGATGCGAGCATGCCTCGCCGCATACATGATAATGGATGATGTGCCACAGCGTGCACCTGTTCTCCGCATTTGTAGTGATGGAGCCCTACCAACGTTGCACCCAGTCGAAGGCCCAGACCAATCCTCATGGTAATGTCGTCGAGCAATGCACCCAGAGGGACGCTTGGAAAGTATCCAGTCAGGCTCTGCGCCCGTAGTTGGCTCTGTTTTCAGTTGGGTTCTTGCAATGTTATTCTAAGCCGAGAGGATAAAACCGTCTAACTGCTTCTCGAATAGGGAAATCATTCATTAATGGCGAGAACACGTGTTCTCCGGCGTTGTGCATGTCGCGGATGAGAGATCTTCT
This sequence comes from Dermanyssus gallinae, assembly GCA_003439945.1. Classification (NCBI taxonomy): domain Eukaryota; kingdom Metazoa; phylum Arthropoda; class Arachnida; order Mesostigmata; family Dermanyssidae; genus Dermanyssus; species Dermanyssus gallinae. The sequence goes on along the minus strand of QVRM01007140.1, from coordinate 10,480 downwards.
CCGTTCCTCCCGATTTTGCTTTTGAACTCCTCTACGCCGGCCTTGTCTATGCTTGGTGCTATGCAAATCTCCACCTGCGACATCGAAGCCAGTAGCGCGTTACGTCTCTGGGCGACACGGTTGGAAAGGCCCTAATTTCCTTTTAAATTGTTTTAGAGTTTGTGACACATAGTCGTGATTGTGCACACAAAAAGAGCTTTACGTAAAGCAACAGCTCCACTGTAATTTTTTAGGAGGAAGACGCTCTGTGGAAAAACTAGTCTCACTCCATTGCATGCACGTCTAAGTTTAGTTAGTCATTTATTCAGGACTAACAAAGAATAATCTCGGAAAATAATGGCACTCCCAGTAAATCTGAATCCTGAGGAGTGCCCTATTCGAGAGCCCTACGAACAGTTTCCGAAACGCCCGCCAGGGAACCGCCGAGGGCTCCGTATATATATAATAGAATATAATATATAAATTAAGTATAGTGACTTAGTTGCAAACCTATTGCCTTCGGGAGGCAGTCGTGGGTTCGAATACTAGGTCGGTCCTTCTTAAATTGATCTTTGTGGGTCCTTATTAGACAAGCTGAATGTCGGGGTGGACTATATTTACCTTTATTCGAAAAGATTATATATATATATATATATATATATATATATATATATATATATATATATATACATAAGACTTGCATGAGTCTACTAAAGGTGTCTACTTTTTGTCCGTTTCAGTCTGCCCCCAAGTATATTCGTTGTGCGTCTTGGTGATCATAATCTGCAGACGACCAGTGACCTGCCGGCGGGATCGACAATCGACGTGAAGGTCGCTGGGCTTCGTCGCCACTCGGAATTTGATTCGCGAACCTACATCAACGACATAGCCCTCATTCTTCTGGCAGCCGACGTCCCCTTTTCGCAGTATATTCAGCCTGTGTGTCTTCCGTATCGAGCGGTTCCCGATGACATTGTCGGACACTACGGCTTTGTTACGGGCTGGGGATACACCAAGTACGGTGCGTACATCATACTCGTACATCAGTCGCCGATTTGTACTCAAACGTATCTATAATATATATATTTATATATATATATATATATATATATATATATATATATTATATATATATATATATATATTATATATATATATATATATATCTATATATATATATATATATATATATATATTAGTATGTATTACCATAATAACATGAAGAAACAATTGTCGGCAAGGAAGCGATTTATTGAGTTGAATGCAGGTCTTAACGTGTTTTCCCGTACGCGCCATCTAGACGTGGGGTCGAGGACCAAATCAACAACACATTGTCCTCTTGTCAAACGGCGTAAGGGTTAACCTATCAGAACTCTTGCCATCAGTTCGGGGCAGCCCGACTGGCTTGATGATGCAAGGGTGACCGGTGGATCTTAAATGTCTGTTGTCAAAGATGTCGTTAAGGGCGGCATATCGTGCGCGGCCGCCACAGCTCTGTGCACAGGACAACCCGCGCAGGCAATACAATGGTGGGATTGCGCGGACATCCTGGCACCACATCGACAGTTGTGGGGGTGGGCTCAGAGGACAGACCATGTCTACTCTTAGGCGTAATCCGGATGCTATCCTAAATGTTTCGTCCGTCCAGCAGCGTATAAAGTTATGCAACGGGCAGAGTCCTGGTCATGTCCCTGCACCGTCAACTGAGACCACTTTGAGCATGGCCTTGGCATTGATAGAAGTGGCCTGCTCAAAGAGATTCGCCAGCCTGTATTCTTGAAAAATAGTCGTCTAAGCGCTCTGTGAAGAAGCGTCAGAGAGTTTAAAACCAAATAGGATGAACAACTTGCCAGTGACTTGTCAGTCAATTGGACACGCAAAGGAGATCGACGCTTAGTGTAGAACCAGAGCCTCCCGTACTTTTACTAAGCACCCTTTATAAAATCTGATGCGTAACGTGATTTGATATGGGGCTGAACCCTCGCTGCCTAGACACCTAATTAGACCTACGGTTAGACTGCTAACAATTCTGTTTATATATATATATATATATATATATATATATATACATACATACGGCTCATATTTAAAGTTAGTTTTGATCAAATTTATAAAAACAATGCTATTTTACATATCAAATGTTGTTGTTAAGTCTCTAACTAGTTTTCTGCGCGGATCACTCATTAATGGTTTATGAAACTCCTCCGTATTGCACTGTAAGGGCGCCATATATAAATATATATATATATATATATATATATATATATAAGTTGCCGTCTAGATATCCGAGGTCAACCACTCGTTTGTTAAATTAAATGCGTACTAAGTTCCTTCATAATCGTACTGTACGAATGTATGTTATTTTACAGGGGGTTCTTCAGTGATGTCTTAATGCAAGCCCAAGTGAAAATCTGGAGCCAAAAAAGTTGCGCTGAGGCGTTTCGTAAAGAAGTGACAATTACGGAAGAATACATCTGCGCTGGCGATGGTCTGGGACTACAAGACTCGTGTCAGGTAGGCAAAAGTCTAATCTAAGTTAAATGTATGATATATGTATTTTCATCGGCTCAAACGTACGACCAATAATATCAGATAATACACGTGCAGTGCATCCGAGGTTGACGCTACCACGGCGGCGTTCTTAACCCCTTTTATTCTGATCATGAACGTGATATATGTATATATATATGGAGTGAGAGAGCATACACATTTAGATATATTTGCATGTTTTATTTATTTCCCTCGTTATATGCACTTATGGTATAAACAACCTTTTCGATTTTAACGGCAATTTGCTTATTCCGCCTAATTAAAGGTCAAATTTATCATACTTAATTAAAATCATACTAATAACAAGAGCTTATAGCAGGTATGTCCTTGCCCCGAATAACGATTACTGCAGGGAAAGACAGCACTCGTCAGAGAGAAGTACATCGAACGGCACAGCTCAACTGATTATTTAAATAAATGGCCAATGTTCTTCGTTTTTTGGGGGGCTATTCGGTTTGCTGCTATCATTTTGTATACATCACAATCAACTTGATCTTAGAACTAGGTGCAAACACAAAAATGCGTAACCCTATGTACTCACTAGATACGTCTTAATAGGCGAGCGCAAAAAACGGGGCACACACAGAACAGCGTAACCCTATGTGCTCACTCACTAGATACGTCAAACTAAGCCAGTGCAAATAGGCGCATAGAGCAAAACTGCTTATTGCCCTACACGCTCAGTTTAGATATGCCTGCATCAGCAGGCGCAAAAAGGTGCAAAAATGTGCACAGATTTCTAGGTGTGCTGCTCCCCATGTGCTCATGATGTGATGCGGTTGACGGCTTTGCTGCTGCAGGGAGACTCGGGAGGACCGCTCGTGTTCTACGACGACGTGAGCGACCGATTCTACCTGATTGGCATTGTGTCGTTCGGAAAACGGTGCGCGACTCCTGGATACCCGGGCGTCTACACCCGTGTTACGAAGTATCTCGATTGGCTGAACGGCAACTTCTAGCCAGCCGGCCGCCCGCCCGCCCGCGACATCCTCAGCCAAGCAGTAAAGCGAAACTTACCTGCTGCTCCTGCTGCTTCGCGGCTGATGGATCCTTTGTTATTATCGCCTTATCACCACTGCTATCACCAGCATCATCATCATCATATCACATTAACATTACCATTAATAATAATCATAGTAATTCAACGTCACTATTGTCATCCATCGGTAGTACCTGGCGGCCGTCGGCTCGAGATCGTGCTTTGATTGAGACGTACGTGTATGTATTTGTTGCACGAAAGGAGCAGAATATTTACGAAGTAGAAGAAGCACATATAGGTGGAATTACAACCTAGGTTGATTAGTTGTAGAGCTTTTAATTGTGTAAAACATGCTGATCAGTTGTTAAGCTTAATGAAATGTGTAAAACACATTTTATATCATCTGCTTATTGTAATTTCCGTAGTCTGATATACTTAGGAATTACTTACACTCTAAGATGCGGTTCTTTGTGGATTAGGTTTGTTATATATTGATCGGATGCTCTATGTAGCGATGAATAGGAAAATTAAGATATATGTATGCTTGTATATGTACATGTGCAGACGCATATATATATATATAATATATATATATATATAAATATTTATATATAGCCAACAATAAGTGCTCAGGTTCACAGGCATATATAAATGACATCGCATATGTATACATATAGGAAGAAATGCATAAACATACAATAGTCAAAACAGATTCTCAGGGTAAATGTAGCACGTGCGTAGGTTCGCGCACCGAAAGGCGAAGAACAACGTCTAGAGATAGTTCGAGTTTACTGGCTTTCACCTCAAAAACAAAATTGCCTGATCCAATTAACTGGTGCACCTTTTCTCGTTCAGTGACTCTCTGCGTATATACATCTTATTACTATGCACATGATTGCGATATGTTTTCTTCCCTGAAAGTTGTATTCTTCTAGCTAGAGAAACTAGTACACTGTCTCGAGAGTGCTAGAAGAGACTGTACAGAAAACGAACTACTTTATGTGGTTAGTTTAATTTCTTTGAAACTTCTTTTTATTTCGTTTAAACAGCAAAATATTGCTAAATAAAGCACTGGTTAGCTGTTGGCTGGCTCGTGGCATGGGAATCTCATGCCCGAGGAATGCAGGTCTTTTGCACTACAAGAAAAAGCTGCAATTGGTATTTGCGCTACTGATGCGGTATTGTGTAGACTGGTGACACATTAGGAAATGTTGTCTCTACAGAACGAGGGATGTTAATGACGCCAAGAACGTGTACGATAATTCATTGCAGAATATTGTTTGCACAAAGAGCATTCAAGAAGGTCCCTTAACAACTAGCTGTATGTGAGCACGCACTCTGCAGCATGATTTCTCCTATAGGATAGACAGAGAGTATATTTTCGTGAAATGTTTGCTGGGCTATCCTGGAGACTCTAACTACGTTCCGGTAATTCTTACTATAGAAATGGCAAGGCCACTCAAGCTTGTGTGGGTTCTTTGACGTATCACAGATCGCCTGACATGCTTTGGGTCTATCCAATGGAATGCTTCCTGGGAGAGTGTTAAGGCGTTGCTCAAAGAACACCTAGTCTTCAGAAGCAGCCGTTCGTCAATAACAGCGTTCGCTATTGTACTAATGATTTAAACAGGTTTCGGAACTTTGCCAACGACAAAGTCTAGCTATCATTGTCGATTAATTACGATCGGATTCTTTCCAGGTTAGCGTGTGACCCTCCAGAATTACATCTTAAATAATTTGATCAGAGGTCCAGATAATTCGGCTTTGTTCAGAAATCTTGAACCTAAATGTGTTTTTTTTTGTTAAAAACAAACTATCCTTGTGACAGCGTGGAATATGAACGCACAGAACCCAAGTGTGCCACAGAAGTGCGCCATCCTGATTTGTACGACCACAATGAATAGGTTCCCACACCCGGGGTTAGATCTGTGCCCGAACACACTTCAAGCTAGGAAAGAATTTCGCACTAGCTACCCAGGTCACGCTGCCACGACAAACTTTTGCAATTTTTTGACAGTTGTATTTCTACGTAATCTCTAGGTTTTACGATGAAGATAGTTTTGGCGGACTCGCATAGAATAGAAGTTTTAAGTATGCACTTAACAACAGTGAGCCTAAACATCAAGAATTATTTTTTTGGAGGTTGTGTTCTGACTCTAACATTACTCCGTTCCTACTGGCTTGGAGCTGGCCGTGTTCATTTTCAACCGGACATTAGGGCTAAGCCGGACTTGGTACCGTTCCATATATTCTCAACTGATAGGTTTTCTTTAGGCTTGCAGAAGACAGACGGTCTGTACCAGGCATTACCAAAGCACTACTGCTAAGCAAACTGTAAAAACTAGTCGTTTGACACACCGTCGAATAAAAACAATGTATATATATATATATATATATATATATATATATATATATATATATATATATATATATGTTACTATTACTCCAATATCTTAACAGTTTATATTGTTATATTTAAGTTACACATAAACATGCGCTTATCATTAACAGCCACTTCAATAATGGTCGGTCCATTACGACCGTCGCAAATTAAAAACATATATTTATTCACAAAGGAAGTTTTCGCATTTTCCCGCGTAGTTGACTCTCTCGTAAATAATAAACATTGTATTATCGGGCTGCGTTAAGTGATTGGGTACAACTTCCAGCGAGGAATACGTGCGTTAGAACGTTTTGACTACCTTCTCTCTGTCTCCATTACGACAACCGTCCACACATCCCCCTTATTAGGCAACGGCACTTCTTATCAGAGATCTGGACAAAGCAATGTACGCGGATGACCTATTCGACGACTTACCACGCCATGGCACGGAGGAAGCCATCATTCTTAACGCCTTTAAATTGACGCGGGACGGTAGAACTTCTTCCTGTGTGGTGAGACTTAAGCCAGAGGCGGCAACGCGGCATCAGCGCTGTGGACACACCGAGGTCGGCTGGTCTGGTGGACGAGCTGTTGAATGTCTCTCAGTGTGTATCGAAGTGTCTTAGGTTCGAGCACCAAAACACGGGCCTGCATAGGACCCACCCACCTCCGACAAACCCTCGCCGATCATATTCTGGCCTGGAAACCCTTAAAAGTCGGCTACACACAGCGGCTGTGTACGCATCAAGGCTCCTCAGCTGTATATAGAGTTGCCTCGGTTTCCCACCCTAATGGAGCCGACCTCCATTTCTCTTTTATCGTCATAGATAGAATGGCCATGTGATCAATATACATCTCCACGAACGTCTCTACTGATGTTTTTAAAGCGTTTTGGCGTGGACATTGGCTAGTTTTAGGCATACGTGGTCCTATGGAACTATATACGAGTATATTTGTATATAATAGGTGGGACTACGCCTCTGAGAAGTTGTTATGTCTGCATAACATACTCGTATACCTGTCTCAGCGCAAAATACTGTACAATTTTTTAAAGCTCTGTAAAGTGATCCCATTAATTGTGATTGCTATACGAATTCTGTTCAAATGAACAAAACAATCCAGTTAAAGGCGGACGTTTTGTATGAATTCAAAAAAAACCTTACTGTGCGGAAGCTAACCTTAATATTTAAAGCGCATTTGGCAAGGCAGAATTTTAAAAACTTCGCACTAAAGTTAGTCGCCAAGATCGCCCATTAAGACTTCTGAATGAACTTTATTCTGGAAAGCCTACTACGCTCGAAGAAGACCGTTTGCGCTAAACTGTGAAATATCCCCGAGAGGTTACGAGTAGATTAGATATGTGCTTCGGGGTATGTCATACGGACATCGTCATTTGCCTTCGCGCCCATAGTTTCGTTACTCAATTTTGAACCAACGGGCATCTCATGGTTTAAGCTAGCGTAACAAAATTGAGCGCATACAAGACGCAGAGAAGGAGTAGACACAACAAATGTCTGTTTTTGAATTGAATTGTTAGCTGTGTCGAAAACGTGGGTATCTTACGACAATATGAAGCGTAGAACAACATCCTGCATCTACAGTGGTCAGCTCAGCCGAGTTTCTGCCGCCCTCTAAAGGAAGAGACGCAGTCTTGAGAGTAGAATGGGCGTTTTATCTGCCACCAAGACAACACAAGGCCACATGCAAGTTTAACAGCCTCCGCTATAGAGACATTTTGCCACATTCACCGCACTCACCGGGCATCGCACCGTGGAAATACCCTCTATTCTGTCTGTGAGATGTCTGCAAAACTACCTACAGGAAATAAAATGCATTTTACTAGAAACTGTAAAGCACACGTGGAGGCATTTCGAAATGCCCAAAACCCCAATTATTTGTCAGGGGAATCAGTAATCCAGTCTAGAGATAAAGTAATACCGTATGAATAAATAAACTTCTGATGTTGCTGTTAAGATCATATATACATATATATATATATATATATATATATATATATATATATATATATATATAATTTAGACAAAATCGTCGAGAATGATAGATACCAGATGTATCAGGGTACATTGCAGAGTGCATAGTTATGCCACCGGTCTACATCTTAATGACAATGCCGTTTAAGTCACTGTCAGTGGTCTCCAGAGAGTGAAGGCCCTTGTTCACTTATATTGACTGGGGTGTTTACTGTTTAATAACATACACTTTGGGACAAAAAATCCATCGCTTGTGACGTTTAACTTTAGGCACAATTTATACTCACACTAGTGATGCATAATAGAAATAACTACACTACTCGAAATACATGTTAATCAATTTAAAAGCACAACTATAATGTTGTTGAATAGTTAGAATGTGTTATAATTTGTGAATAATGACGTAAATAATATCCTAAAATATATATATAATATACCCATTTATAAAGGATGTAAAATTCACATGTCTACGGATGTCAAAAATGTTCGGCTGGTTAGCCCGCCGTTAGGAAACTAAATCGAGTTATTCAACAAATAATACAATGGTCAACTACTATATATATATATATATATATATATATATATATATATATATATATCTATAATAAAATCTCGAAATTTGATCGTATTAACTGCGTGTAAAGCAAATCGGTCTATAACGCATTCGATAGCAAATTAGATTGGGTTCTCGAAATAATATCAATAGATTTGTGTGCATTTTCAGAATGTACGCTTGTGTAGGTATATATAATAAGCCATTGAAACGAGAACAGGGTAAAGCTTGAGGGAATTCGATGGGCCACAGATCCAACATGCCACTATGGTTCAAGGTTACGGTTTACGACGTACCTTCTACTTGTCTTAGTTGCGTTTAAGAAAATGATATGAAATCGCCTCTCCCACTTAATAACAAGGTGATGAGTTACGCTACGAATACAAGAAATGCCATATATAAAATAAAATACAAACTGAGCCTAGCAGCTTAGTGACAAATCAATTTACCTTACATTCGGGACGCCGTGGGTTCAAATCCGGGACCGACCGATTCTTGAATTGGCTCTCATGGTTTCCAATCTAAATAAATGACCGACTGGACTATAATCAGTCGTAGCAGGTCAACAGAACAAAATCATTAGTGATGGTGCTTTACCATCTTTCATGCCTTTCTATATATAAAAGTATATGCACACTACTATACTAAAGTATACGCCCCCCGGTAAAATCCTCTGCGTCGTTGTCATCAAAGTCAGCTTAGTAATATTAATCCGATCTTACGAACGCGTGGAATTATATCTGTTCATTACCGTTGTTCGGCCGGTCATCGGCGAGCAACGGCAACTACCCTGCACAAGCGTGACCATTCGACGTAGCGACGACGAAGGACGATTTTACCAGTCCGTCTTTCTTTTGACTGCAAAGCTGTGACTAATGCTCAAATTTCTAGCGTAACGTAAAGGTCAGACGTGATTCTATGCGATAGATCAGCAATTCAATTAGAGTCGCAAATGTGATCTTTTACTTTAGCTAATATATATATATATATATATATCAGTAACAGTGTACCTAGACCTAGATATGTTCAATGCTCTGAGAACCACATTTCAGACGCTCGTAAGAGTGCTAACTAACTTATGACACAAAAGCACCAACGCACCCATCCTAATCGTGTGTCCTCGTTTCATGACGTATATTTTTGGGCAGGGAATCTCCAGCGCAAGAATGTAGCACCAACAGGGCCATGCCAATCACGTCCAACCGAAACAAGCAGCATAACCTGGGCTCAAAATTGAGATAATCGGTCCATTGCTTATGGTTGCCATTAATAACGTTCTGTTTCGAAACGGTGCGTTGGTCTTCGAAGTCACCGCCGCAACAAAAAATATATATACATATGATTGATGTAGAAATGTATATACAATATATATATATATATATATAATATTCACTTGACAAGCGGTGTACACATATCATAACGCTGCAGATATATATATACATATATATACATATATAAATTGCGTTGATGCATTAGTCTGGTATCCAATGAGAACCTGTTTCAAGTAAATCATGGCCAACCGAGCGTTACCGCTTTTCGCGCCTTATTATTTATTATTAGATTATAACGCTCTTTCGCTTTCCGAGAAACGACAGTTGTACAGTAAAAGTGCATTCTGGACGATCGTCGTACTTCATTGTACGTTCTACGCTCCAGATTTGATGATAGTCAGTGCTAGTACTTGGTAAACTTGTTCACGAGGACTTCAGTTATCCGTCCGATACTAACCAAAGTTAGTGGGAAAATCTCTGGGGCCAATAAAGCCAAAATAATGCTTCTCTGTGGGATGCTCCTGGTGTACTCTCGAAAGCACTCACTCTGCCTCCATTCAGCAGGCACTTATGCATCTTGATGAAAAGGGTTTGTTTTTATTCAAGAGGCCTGTAGGCGGTTTCGAGCTCGAATTGATGTGGCTATTCAAACGGCAATGCCATTGAATAAATGCGTGTTGTTAGGATTTCCCGTACCGGCATGTGCAAAAAAGTCATCCCCTTTTTTTATTGCACTTGAAACAGCACCTGAACCAAATTATATCCGTTATTTTA
>QVRM01007139.1:17500-28114 GCA_003439945.1 Dermanyssus gallinae | reverse complement strand
TAACGAAAAAGACGTTTTTCCTATCAAAGAGTGTGTGAGTGTGCAAGTTTGCGCAGAAACAAGTTGCGGACGTGGGCGCATGACGTTTAATTTGCTATACTGTAGCGTGACGTAGCTCTTGGAAGTTTTCATTTGGCTGGCAGCGACGAGTGGCTAGTGCTGAAGCTAACTATATCATAATGTTCAAGACTAAACTTTATTTGTATACACAGACATGTCAAAAATGTATATATAATATATATATATATATATATATATATATATATATATATATAACAAGTATACGGACTCGTTTAAATAAAAAACGAGTTCCTTCCCGCTTAGAACTTCCCTTGAAGACCTTGCGGACGCCCATGTTGATAATGCTGCTGCTGCTGATGGTAATGTCTGTGATAATGGCTGAAGTCGGTGGCGGTGATGATGGCCGGAGTGATGGCTGGCTTCATCTCGGCCTGCCCATCGTATTAAACGATGGGCAGGCCGAGATGTAGCCAGCTAGTTATCGAGCATCTTGATTGGCGACGGCACGTCCGGTACGTCTGGACGTCTCGGCGAACGATGGACAGACGGATTAAAAACAACATCAGCAGCAGCAGCAGCAACAACAGCAACAACAACAACAACAACAACATCAACATTAACAACAACAACAACAACAACATCAACATTAACAACATCAACATTAACAACAACAACAACAACAACAACAACGACAACAGCAGCAACCACAACAACAACAACAGTAAAGGCGACGGCTTTATGCGGTCGCTGCTGTCGTCCTTATGACCATAAGGACTCTACTAGCGGTTATCTGCCGCTCGTAGTGGGTAGTGCCAGCGAGTCCAGCCTACGCCACAAACATAAACCCTACATATACGGCAAGCAAAAGGCCTTACATATAAACCATGGAGACACAACGCACCCACACCCTTACACATACACACATAGAGACCCAAAAACACGGGCGCATACTTGTTCTTGTAGAGAGACAGGAGGCGGGCCGCCAGCCAGCCAGCTAGCTCCGTAGAAGAGCCGCACGTCATGATCGGGAGGGGATGGCGTGGACTTTGTCGACTTTGAGACTTCGTAGACCTCAATGTCTCTCGGTGTCGACGTCGCTCTCGCCCCCGCTGCCGCAATCCAAACCATGATGTTCTTCATTATCCTCAAGTGATGGGTGTCGTGGACGTCCTTGTCGACTACTCGGCGACTTTAACTGCAACATTTTCATCTTCTTCGTCTTGCTTCTTGGTGTTGCTCGCGTTGAAGGCAACAAACGCCATACTATGTTGTTGTTGTTGTTGTCGTTGTTGTTGTTGTTGTTGTTGATGTGTGGGATCGTCCGATCCAAGGTTGTGCCGATCGGTGAAGCCATCCATGCATGATGAGCAAGCATATCGTTTGAACGATCGAACGTCAATGGGATCGTACGTGCTGCTCAACCTGGCAGAGTAGTTAGTGTCGTCTGTGTCGTCTTAGTGGGCAACAGATGTACGAAGTAGCAAGCATCCGTACTGGTTAGCGGACGTAGTGGTTGCGCGCGCGCGCAGCAGGACAGCAGGACCGTAACCAATAGAATTCTCTCCTAACCAGGAGAGAACTAGTTATAGTTAAGAGTCTGTCGGGTAGACGGACTGGATCATCGTATTTCTCCAGCCACGATGCTGTGCCTCGTGCAGGAAAGGGTGATGGTGGTGGTGGTGGAAGCCGGACGAGACACGACGCTCCCCGCCCACTATGGCTGAACTGGTTAGCCGTTTGGTGGAGACGCCTATATGCTCGCCGCGTCAGACGCCAGGCCGGCGGGGCCGCGGTTCGCCGTCGCGTTCAACCAACCGCTCAACCACGCTTCATCGCTGCCTCGGACGTTTGATAACCTCATTAACTTCATCGTCTCGCCGACACATGCTATACACCCCCGACAGCGACAGGCAAACCGGGCGGCAGACAAACAGTCCGTTCTAGTCCGAACTGTGTCCGTGTCCGTGCCGGCAGCAAAAATAGAATATAATAGATTACAAGCAAGCGGCGCTGCCGCAGCGGTGGCAGCAGGAGCAGCACCAACAACAACAGCAGAAACAACACGACTTACAGCTAAGTAAGGATGATGAGGAAGCTCAGCAACATCGACAATATCAAACCCCGACGACGACGATGACGACTTCAACAAGAAGAGTAGCAATAACGACGTCAGGAATCAACATCATAGCATCAGGAATAAAAACAGCAACCAATAAGATTAGTACTGTGTCATGTAAACAAACTAATGTCAGGTCTACATGATAAACAAAATAAAATATTAACTACAGCAACATATAGAACAGCAACAACAACAACATCAACAGCATCAGTACTAACATCACGACCGATAGCACTGGCAAACAAGTGTCGCGGACATCTTCATCAATCCTGCGCTTGACCGCTGCAAGTGGACGAAAATTTCATCCGCATTTAACGTGACCTGTCGTCTGTCGCTGGAGGGAAATGACGGAGCGAAATGCCAGGACGGACTATCATCACATCGCCATCATCATGTCACCGTGCAAATGAAGTTTCTTGATGCCGGACGTATTGTCCCTGTATCATTGTCCGTTTTTTGCTTCTACCAACTCTACTACAGAGAGTGGTGTAGAGTGGTGGGGTAGACGAAGGGGAAATAGAGGCGCATTGGGGCTTCAAACTCCTATTTTCTCTTCATCCGCTTCTGACTGTCTTTGTAGTTGATTCAGCCAGAGCCGGTCTGACTATACGAAGGCAGATTTTAACCAACCAGTGACTAACTTACGATCGATCATCGATCGATCCCCAGAGTAGTTAACTGAACTCGTAATTATGTTAGTCGTAGTTGTTGTTGCCGTAGCAAAGGTACAGGACAGCTGTAGTAGGAAGACCAAAAGCAATGATCGTTTCCCTGTAGCAACAACCTGCCCGAGATGGCAGGATAGAGGCCATCATTCCATGTAGTTAGTTGTAAAATCACCACCACCATCATCAACAGCAACAGCAGCCACAGCGAATCGTGGTTGGTGGTTGTAGTGGTTAATAAATAAAAACAGCAGACCAACTGTAGTAGCCGAGAACGATCCGAATATTAGTAAAGCGTAATAGTCTGGATCCGAACCATGGGTTTCGCGGTAGTCCAAGATGATGATGCCAGCGACGGCCGATAAAAACTACATCAACAACAACAGCAACGACAACAACAACCACAACAACAACGACAGCAGTAACAATGACGGCAACAACAACAACATAAACAACCACCAACAACAACGATGAACGGCGACCTTCGTAGTCTTGTTGAGGTCGACGCTTCATTCAGTCGCCAGAGGTGTACACGACCCACCCAGCGAGGTGTTCATGAGAGAGTTCGAACAACTAGAACGAACTAGAGTGTCGAGATGCGGTAGTATATATATATAGATATTATATATATATATATATATATAATCTATTATTATTATATCTATATATATTACATTTTCCGTTGATGTATCTCTGCATGGATATTTATGCCGGAATATGTGTGTGTGTGTTTCTATAAATGAATTTGTAATATATATATACTATATATATTATATGTTTGTAGTATCTAATATGTATCTCCACACATACGTATGCGTGCGTGTGTATTAAAAGAAAGGCAAAGGCGGGCGTGGGAGAGAACATCTACACCATCGACAACAAATCGACAACAGGCAACTGGGTGTTGCTATTATGACGACGGCTGGTGGAGATGGTGGAGCTGCTGCTGCTGCTACGACTACAGTTAAAATCCGTTGGAATCATACCCGCCGACTGGGGAATACGAAGGAAAGCCGAGAGGGAAAGAAAAATAGAGAGAGAAAGAGAGAGGAAGAGCGAGAGAGATTACCCCCGAGAAATAACAAAGGCAAACGAGCGCGATCTCTCGAATCTCGTGGCAGATGATTGCCGCCGTGCTGGTGAAGGAAGATACACGCTCACACGCACAGACAGACACGTCACTGAGACGATGTGAGAAAACTCCCTTGAAGACCTTGAACGCTGACAGCCAGTCTAGCAGCCAATGCATAGGCACGGCCGCGTGCGAGAAGCGGGCGTGTGTCATGTCTATGAGCGCGCGCTCGCTACATAGACACAGAGCTGGCTCTCGCCAACCTTTCGTCGTCCGACGAAAGATGTGTCTTGTGTCTCCTTGCCTGTCTGTCTGTCTGTGGTTCCCAATAGCACTGACCAAATGCCGCATTCATCATAAGCATCGGCTTATATTAGCAGCATTAGCAGCATCGATTGATATGGACGAGAGGAGGATACGACGAAATACGAAAGACGAAGCAGAAGAGCGAAAAACATTTATCCCAATTTGCTTGGGCTCAATGGCCGTACAACACTGTGACAATTTTTCGTTTTGTATACTCGATGATTCGTATATATTCGAGGCGTCCACCATGAGCCGTGCACACGGGTCGATGCGTCAGTTCCAGAAGGTATGCAACAAAATGAATTGTTCGGCCGATACCAGCTAGTGACGAGGTCCGTGTTGGTGGGGGGAACGCGGAAAAAAAGATCATGAGCATGCCGCACTGGGCGGAAATAGACTAATAGACTATACAGCGTTGACTGGTTATGCCGTTTTTGAGCTGTCCCATACAAACACCGTTACAAGGTATTGGCCATTATGGGGTTATCGGCGTTATGGGGTATCTGCTGACTACGATCAGAAGATTCCGCACTTCAGCAGCAGCAGGTTGGTTACCAACAGAGGTTTACGCGCATTGTAGTTCTTATGCTGCCTATGCCTATGGGAAACAAGATCAAAAGAGACAAGATTTAGAACGTGTATTGCAGGAACAGAAATCACAGCAAGTTTGCGCCATCTCGACACTCGTAGGCTGGCTGCTGTCAGGAGCCTAACGTATTATAGAAATGCCGCCCGGGAGTTTTATTGTAGAGCCTCAACACTTTGCAAACGCTGAAGATTTGCAGACCTTATTGTTCGTGAATCATCAATCACCTTCTCTTTTTTCGTCAAACATGCGATGGAATGGCCAGTGTTTTCACCTGCCCCCGTAAAATTTCACTTTTGCAATATCACACTCTCGATGTTTAGGAGTTCGTCAGTTCGTTTTAACTACAAGAAGTATGGAGTTTGGTTTTTGCACCCATTTGCCAACAAAGTGGCAACCATCCTACGCAGGTATACACCGTAGGTATACAAATTGTAAAACAATGCATTTTGTTTTGCTGCTCCTGGTACTTCTGCTTTACCTGCTGCTGAGTCTTTGTCGTGCATCACAAAATGTTTCTCTTTGCAAATAATTATTGATCTTTTCATATATATATATATATATATATATATATATATATATATATATATATATATATATATATGTATATATATATATATATATATATATATATATATATATATATATATATATATATATGTATATATATGCTGTACAGTAGCTCAATGGTGGCAAGTATTTGAAACTGAGAATAGGCTATTCACAATGTTGAATCTGTAATCGGCTGTCATGCGGTCAGAGCTCAAAAGTTGCGAGAAAGAACATTCATCATAATCGGCGTCATTCCCTGTCGGCATAGCAATTGTTGCAGTGGTAGTCCGTCGTGCGAAGCACCGCTATCAATAGCAATGCTAGCAATAATAGGATACGTGGCAGTTGCTGTATCCCATCACGGCTCCAAGTGCCGTGGGAGACCGGAGCCCTGTCCTGTGCGATAATCCACAACTACGGGCTAGCGGCGGGGGTGTTCGAAGCGCGTCGGAGAGCCCGGAGGCCAAATGCGGCGAAAGAGAGGAAGATAGAAGATGAAGTCGTAGCAAGGGCCAAAGCGAGCTGGAGAGTCCTTCCTGTTCACAAACAGGACAACGGTTACAACAGATCGCTAATGCGTAGTAGGTAATCCGGAAGTGCAAAATGGATTACTGGATGAGACGGACTGGCCGGAGGTTTGCGTGGCGAAGTTGTGCGCGATCCAAGTGCCGTCACACGGCATCCCAATAGGCACATGAACGCTGCCAGTGAGTTACACGCTAGATTGGGAACACTGCCAGTGAGTGGCTGGTACGCTGATGACACAGGGATGACACAATCCCGTCATTTTTTTCTGAGCTCAGCATTACAAGCAGTCTTCTTCGTTTCATCTCGACGAACAGCAAGTAGAATCGTCGTACCGCCGAAATGTCGTAGCAGTATATGACAAACAGAATTAGTATCCAGAAGAAAAGTGTTCTAAATAAAGGCGTGTTCTTTTCTTTTTTACGTCATTTCTCTACGCCAAACTCAGCAAACATTCAAAGCCACCAAAGCAAAAAGGCAATAAGACCCCTTAAAACGACGACACTGCAGGCTTAGTCCGCACCGATTACGATCACGTATAATATACAATCATCGCGATGTATTTCACTTGCTAAGCAACTAGAGGACCAAATCCCTTCCTCAACGTATGCATTGTCGACGGTTGCCCATATACTAATCCAAGATACGGGAAAGAGTATATGAACTTTAGCTGTTGACCACCGCAATGTGTTACGTCAACAGGCGAACATAATATTAATGTGTTCCGTTCTTTCGACTCATCTGGGCACATACATTATTTAGCTTCTGCGAATGTTTAGCCTTACGTTAAAGAAATGATCAATAAGACTTGCGTCCATAAGTTTAGCTAAAACCCGTCCGTCATTTTTCCTGAGTGTGTCCATTAAGGACAGTAGTACAATGTCGTTCGTTTTGGGGTCACATCTTCTGTGGAATCTCTTTAAAAATCTCTTTTGTATACCTTCGATGGTACCTATGTATTTACACAAAAATGGATGCCAAACGGATGAACAGTATAAAAGTTTGAATAACACAATCTATTTGTACAAACGAAGATACATCGTATATTCTTGACAATAAAACAGTGATTTATTTTATTTGTTCTAGGCGCGGACATCTCTGGCAGAGGTAACATTCTCAACTGGACCTGGAGTTCAGCTCAACCATGTCTGATACGTGGGCTACTCGAATTAGATACAAAGTCGAATTGAGAAACTGAGGAAAAGTGAGAGACGGGGAGAGAGGCGAAGCGTAGATATGAATGTTCGCGGGTATATCGCTGCAGACCCCTGTATTTGCATATGTGTGCCTGCATTATTTGTAATAAGTGTAAGTATATATGTCGGCGTATGTACGGTATTCGTGGAGAACCAAAGACAATGTCATTCTCCATCTAACGGCCTGTCCTGCACAGGAGCCGTCTTGGCCAGCGCCGCCGCCGCCGCTTTACAAACAGGTCAGATGACGAGTAGGCAGAGAAGACTCAAATAGTTCTGGCCCAGCCCGAGCGTCTGGCAGAAAGAGTGTCTGGTCTTTGGCGTCTGGCACCGCCGCCACACGGCGGCGCAGATTCGAGGTCAGGAGTCACAGTGGACATCTTCCTCTGCGTTCTGCTCCTCTTTTTTTTTATTCGTTTTCCTCGTGCTTCTCACCCTCAGCGCCGTCTGGCCTGGTGCCAGATCAGCAGTAGCACCCTACTACGATCAGCCGATCAGCTGCTGGCGCCTGCAAGATGGAAGAATGCAGCGTCGAGATGCTAACTGGAACAGACACTTAGCGGACTGACACAGCCTTACTCGATTAGCTGCGTATTGACGGGGTTGCGTTGGTGTCCTCTGCCGACACCAAACGACACGGGACATCACCTGTCCTTGACGCCGCGTCTAACGCCCAACAACTCCGACGAGGATGACAGCAATGACGGCGGACGAAATCTAAAAATATCCCGGATCAGTCATGCCGATGGAAGCTGGTTGGCAAGTACGCATGCACGCACCCAGGGCAGAGGAAATAGGTTAGGGGTTGCAGAAGAGACACAAAATCAAGATGGAAATAGAAAGATAGAGAGAAATAGAGATACAGATAGATCGAGTGAGAAAGAGAGAGGCTAGTGGAGAATATGCCAGCGCCTGCTCCCCATGCCACTGTGGCTCTCTCTCTGTTGTTCCGTAGTTCTGTAGGACGGGTAGGCGACATAGCACCGGCTCTATATAGAGCGCGCGGCGTGAGCCCGCGTGCCGCGCGTCAGTATGCAGACACCATCGAACTGAACTACAGCAGCGTTCCGGAGCTCGCGATCTGCTACATACAAACAAACAGACAAACGGATAAACATAACGCGCAAGGCGACTACTTCCACTGCTTCGACTTCTTCTTCTTCATCCTCTACCGCTATAACTGCTACACGGCTGCACAATGACTATTCCTATTGTGTACTGTCTGCTACTACTAGACCGCGAGCATTGCCAACCGTCGTCCGAAAGCTTCACATGCTCGTTCACCACATACCAAGGCGGCATTCCATCGCGGCGGGTCTTCGTCGTGGTTTGTAATTTGGCCCGCCTTTTGCTGCTGCTGCTGCTGTTGTTGTTGTTGTTGCTGCTACAGCCGCGTATCGTACAGTTGGGTTGTTGCTGTAGTGTATCGTCTCCACTGCCTTTGTTGTAGTTGTTGTCGTAGTTGTTGCTTGCTGTTGTTGTTGTTGTTGTTGTTGTTGCTACTGCTATGTTGTCCTGTCTTCCTCCGTCTCCATGCTTCACCCTCTTTTCACCTTTGCGTGCCACACGGTTCTCTCTCTCTCTCTAATATTTGCTCACCAGTTCAAGCTCTCCGAGTTGTCGGATCGCTTGCCACAAGACGGTGTCGCCGCCGATGACGACTGTATGTATGCGTGACATCTCCTCGTGATAAGAAGACACTACAGAGTTCCCCTTCGTTCCCTTACCTCCATCGACTTCCCTCCCTCCCATATCCCCAACTAGTGCCCAGACCGGCATGCCAACATGCCGGCATGCCACCACCTCAAGTTACGGGAGACAGTTGAGGAGCAGTGAACCGGTGGTTACATCATAGCGCGCGTGACTATTGTCAACAAATGTTTCCTGCCTAGTGCCATAAGAGACGCGTTTAAGTTGCATGCTATCGTCCTAATGGATTTGACACACAGAAAGGCAACACACAGGAGATCAAATAGGTTGAAAAAGAGAGAGAGAGAGAGCGAGATAGGGGAAAGGTGGATGGAAAGTAAACGAGAGAGAAGAAAGAGAGAGATGCTATAAGCAACGGCTATTACCACTAGTTCAGGTGTCCTGTTATACACGGCCATGACCCGGTACGTACCTGTTGAGCGTCTGTGCGCAATACGTGTACGATCATATGCAGAATCCGGAGTTCTTGTCGTATCAGGAATGCCGTCACCCGATTTATGGATAGCAGGCGGCATAATAGGAGGTGATGCGGCATCTTTCGAATATGAGCAATATTGTCCGTGTCTTCCGCGCCGTAGGGACCCGCGCCGCAAGTTTCCCTGGGCAAGTCAGTCAACGACCCGTTCAGCGGATCGAAGCCGAATACACGGTTGCAGAGTAAACAGAACCAGATTTCTACATAGTTAAGAGGTAGATCCACGGCAGAGGGTGCATAGCAAGCACTCAAGAACTAACTGGCGCAGTGCAACTACAAATGTCCGAGAATCGTTTTAATCTCGATTAGCAATGTTGCATGGGGATTTAACATAGCCATAACGACCATGCTTTAATGTTTTGTGTTTATTTATTTGTTCGTGAGGACTTTAGATACAATTCCCATGTCTTGCAAGTCAGACAAATCCTCTTTGAGGTCGTAAAAGCCAGTAGACTTGCTCTTTTTCTGCTCTGACAAAGAAATATTGACAACGAATGCAAAAATCAATCGCAGGAAGGACCAAGATTCAGATGGTTAGATTAGGACGACTCAGGCGATTACCTCATTATGGGTCCTATATATATATATATATATATATATATATAGGAGGGCGGATCGGAAACTTCTAGAACTCTGAATTTCGCGACAAATCGGTGGTGGCGTTTAGTGTTTTAATTAAGTGAATAAAACGAGATTCGGCGATTTTTAAGGAGCTGGATTACAGGAACATCGAATTTGTGTCAAGGTCTGTGTTAAAAACCAAATCATATAGTAAACAACATCTAGGTAAATATTTCCGCAACCTCCCTATTCGCAGGACCTAGCTTCGTGCGAAGGCATACGAAATGATAGAGAAGATTAAGAAAAATCGCATACTTAACTTAACTCGATTCCGAAAGGCGCGTTTAGAAAGTATTTCAAAGAGTTGGAAAGAAGGTGGCACAAGTCTAGCGAGATATATATATATATATATATATATATAGTCTCCCAGAAAGATTAACAGCTATATAAGGATATTTTAAGCTCGATATAGTATATATTTTTTCAATTAAACTTGCTCTTTGAGAAGTCTTGTTTCGGAGTGAGAGTGATATTACTAAAATTCGTGACACTGTTGTTAATGCTCGACATAGGGTCACAAAATGCGCGATTGCGAGACAACCAATCCTCCTATAGGGGAACTAAGCACATCGTCGTGTTCAGAATAAAAAAAGAACGAAAGAAGAATGAAAGAAAAATAAGAATACTAGTATAAGACCTGCCGGAAGATGTGACATGGTCGTTTCGAAGATAGTTCGCCAAAATGATAAGCCTTTACGCCCAATATCTCAAAATCATAACCAGGCGACCACTTACAGTGCGCAAAACTAATACGTTCGGGCACATG
>QVRM01007139.1:0-12500 GCA_003439945.1 Dermanyssus gallinae | reverse complement strand
TGCTGGTCGACTACCTTGAGAGCGGTAAAACGATCACAGGAGAATATTAGGTAAGACTGTTAGACTGCCTTTAGCAAGAACTCATCGTGAAACGGCCCGCTTTGCAGAAGAAGGTTGTCCTGTTTCACCAGGACAATGCTCCTGCACACAAGTCCCGGCAAGCATCGGCAAAACTGGCCCCACTGAGGTTCGAACTTATTGAACAACCTTTCCTATTCTCCAGACCTGGGCCCCTCTGATTATTTCCTCTTCGGACATTTGAAGAATAGTCTCGGTGGGAAGCGTTTTTCCAGCAATGAAGAGGTTAAGGCTGCTGTCAATGCCTATTTTCAGTCTACGACGCGGAATTCTACTTAAGAGGTATAAAAGCTCTGAAATCTTGGTGGGAAAAGTGTATTGAGCATCTCGGGGAGTATATCGAATAAGATAAATTTAAAAACATGATTTGGAAAATTCTTGGTTTTCATTCTAAGAACTTATTGAACTACCTGTATATATATAAATATATATATATATATATATATATATATATATATATATATATACGAGGTGTGTTCAAAAAGTATCGCGTACTTTTGAATTTTCGCGGGTTACGTATATTCGAATTTAGATTTTTTGTGGCGTTATGTTGGTACTCATGTCTCTCACTTATGCCGACAAGCTCGGCCATTTTGAATGTTCACTTAATTGTTGACAGCTGCTTTGCTTGCACGTGTTTTGGATCGTCTTCGATTTTTACCTATTCAAAAAATGGATCAAAGAACCTGTATCAAATTTTGTGTGAAAAACGAAATTAAGTGCGCGGATGCATTCCGAATGTTGACTGTGGCATACGGAGAAGCTACCTTGGACCGAAGCAACGTTTATCGGTGGTACAAAATGTTCTCAGAAGGCCGAGAAGATGTGAACGACGAAGAGCGTGCCGGACGCCCGAGCACTTCAACAACAGACAAAAAAATTAATGAAGTGGAGAAAATGGTATTGGCCAATCGTCGAATCACCGTTAGAGAAGTTGCTGAGGACCTAAACATATCGATTGGCTCGTGCCATTCGATTTTTATCAATGATTTGGGCATGAGACGGGTCGCCGCGAAATTCGTACCAAAATTGCTCAATTGCGACCAAAAACAGCATCGCATGAACATTGCTAATGAGATGTTGGACTCTGTCCGCGACGACCCAAATTTGCTCCAGAGAGTCATAACTGGTGACGAATCGTGGGTTTATGGTTATGACGTGGAAACCAACGCTCAATCATCTCAATGGAAGCTGCCGCACGAACCAAGACCGAAAAAAGCGCGCCAAGTTCGGTCGAATGTGAAAGTTTTGCTGACAGTTTTCTTCGATTGCAGGGGCGTGGTGCATCATGAGTTCTTGCCACAGGGTAGAACGGTCAATAAGGAATATTACCTGCAAGTTATGCGCAATTTGCGCGAAGCAATCCGCCAGAAACGCCCGGATTTGTGGAAGAACAAAAATTGGCTTTTGCACCACGATAACGCCCCTGCTCACACATCGTTGCTTGTGCGCGAGTTTTTGGCCAAAAACAACACACTAATGATGCCGCAGCCACCGTATTCCCCAGATCTGGCCCCCTGTGACTTTTTCTTGTTCCCTAAACTGAAGAGGCCCATGAAAGGACGACGTTACGCTACGCTTGACGAGATAAAGACGGCATCGAAGGAGGAGCTGAACAAGATAAAAAAAAATGTTTTTTTGAAGTGCTTCGAAGATTGGAAAAACCGTTGGCACAAGTGTATAATATCTCATGGGGATTATTTTGACGGGGACAAAATAGATATTCATGAATAAATGAATAATTTTTGAAAAAAACACAAGTCGCGATACTTTTTGAACACACCTCGTATATATATATATATTATATATACACACATGTATATATATGTATATATATATATATATATACATACACACATATATATATATATATATACATACATATATTTTTAGTAATCTATAGTGCACTCACACACTAAATATGTAATTCCTATGCCCTTGAGAAAAGCGCCAATGTTTAGGAAAAATATGTTACGCCGGTATCCGCAGCTCCTTGCGTCAATGACACGGTCGAAAATTGTCAGTGATTATGGGTTGGATAAGTCATTGGAAATATGTAAATGTATATATATATATGCCAGTAGTTTCAGATAAGACAACTTTGTAGAAAAAATTGCCTCCAAGCAAACATATTCACATTTAAATTAGCTCACGGGTGACCCAACTTTAATGTTCCGGGCACAGAGGCATTTTTCTCTGCATAGCCAGCTATCCATGACTCAAATATCGATAGGCACTAGAGAACTAAGGAATGTTGAAGACATGCCCGACATGATAAATAAACCTGTGAATTATAGGGCCCAAATCACTTCAAGTATCCCGATTGATGCAAATTATGAGAACGTATTATGCTGGCCGACTTCAACGCATGTACTTATTATTTAGCGCGTATTTCAACAAGCAGAATTAGCAGTGGCATTCGTCAACCACCTGGTGGTGAAATTCATGAGTCGATGGTGCCAGAGTGTAGTAGCTGTACCCAATGCGCCTTTTGACGACATGACGACTAGTGCGTGCCATGCCGTCTCATAGGTCTTGGCGAGGTGCACATTTGCACGATCAACCTCTTTCTGTGGCTTCCGCCACTTTACCTTGCCATTCCCCCAAAAATTGCTGCAAACGCAGCTGTGTGACTGGTGAGACTTCAGCGTGACTCTAATTGTTTCCACTGCTGGCCCGCATCCCACTAGCAGGAATCGTTTCGTACCGAACGCGGCAAACAGAAACGTTTGTGTCACGTATACTCTAAACAATCTCTCGAATTGTGCAACAAACAAGAGTAGCGGGCACGTTAGGGGGCGGCATCGTTGTCCAATACAACCCGAATGAGGAAACTTCTTAGGATTACCTACAGGGTATCTAAAGAGGGCGCACTTTCCTTAATAATATACATACCAGCCTAGCGTAATAAACAGTACCCTGGTACTTATGGTTTCTGCAGACCAACGTGCAAAAAGGTCGATTGTAGCATATGGTGGACACGGTAGGACCCCATGGGACAATAGATCTTAAGGTCATATGGGTATAGAAGTGCTTTGCCTCAGGGGGTAGCAGGTAGCACTTCTATGTCTAAAACATACAGAGAATACAGCAGCGCCGAGGAGTGGCCGCTCTGAGGCACGCCGGTCGGAGCGGATAAGAGCCTGCTGCGGTAGTTGGCGTCCTGAACTCAAAAGATTCGGCTATGAAGATAGGAACGGCGCCATCCGATGGTCTGACCATAAACGCCCAACTCGGTCTTTTTTGTGAAGTAGTGAATGGTTAACGCGATGCAGAGCACTTTATATAGCACAAATATTGACAGTAAAATAGAGTCTGTGAGTTAGATCATATGGCTCAGTGTTGAGAGTCATTTCCGCCAAACGCGTGCAGATGGGCCGGCTAGATGCAAACTAATGTTGCGCTGGATCAAGGCAGTTTTGCGCTTAAGTAACAAGTACCTTCATTTACGATATGGAGGTACGTCAGACGCTTTTTTGCTATGATTCAGACATACTCGGATTTATATTAGGCCAGCCATTCCCTTGAAATATTGGTAGGAGAAAAAGCTGTATCTTCCGGAGCACAATTTGCCAGAAACTATTATAGTTGAACCAACAGATGATCTGAATGCAGTCGGCCATGAAGTAGCATGACATGAAGTAACAATGACAAATACGACTTATGTCTCAGTAATACCCGTACACTAAGTTTGTATCTGCGATCACTATTACTCGTAAACAACCGTTGTTACTGTCGAACTAGGTAGAAAAACGTTTAATGATGAATCTAATTAAAATACACCCCATTTTTCTTTTAGTTTCGAGCGGTTGTCCTTTGGCTGCCTACACATAAAGGGCTTAAAGTCCTAAGATTAGCACTTTGCTAAGACGGTAAGGTTATTTGCTAAGGT
Organism: Dermanyssus gallinae; assembly: GCA_003439945.1. Classification (NCBI taxonomy): domain Eukaryota; kingdom Metazoa; phylum Arthropoda; class Arachnida; order Mesostigmata; family Dermanyssidae; genus Dermanyssus; species Dermanyssus gallinae. Next base: position 8,530 of record QVRM01007139.1, on the reverse strand, counting down.
TATGTTAACCAAATTTGCAATGATTACGAGATTTGTTGCAATTTTCGGTGCTTATTTGACGCGAGAGCGGTTTGATTAAGTGAACCCCGTCTGTCTTTTCGCAAAATTGGCTGGGTCATCTGTAGATATACTTCTAAGGACCAAATTCAAGTTATATTGTTTGAATTAATTAAACTTGCAAGGATACTGTTAAAAGTCCATTGACACAGGGCAACAAGGTAAATAACAACCTACATAACGTTCCCAATTAAGCAATAATATTTATATTTTTATATAACGAAGGCACACTTTATTACGTATACGTACTCATGTATTTTAAATTATTTGTTAGTAACCTCCGTATTAATAATTATTTCGTATATTTGTATTTTACTAAAAATTCATAATTATTCGTACACACATATTCATTGGGAAGATATGCACATAATCTAAGTTTGAACTCTGGCTCGATCTTTTATGCAACTTAATAAGCAAACAAACACGTTGTTCTATTTCTCCACGTACTTTGCTCACCTAGTTTAGAAACTCACTGGGAAGGATGGATCCTGTACTTGAATTTATGATTAGTAAACAATCTTGTTTTCTAAGCTTGTAAGCAACTTTTTTGAGTGAGGCTAGACGTATTATATATTTATAATAGAAAACATATTATATATATACATATATATATATATATATATATATATATATATATGTACTCTTTAAAAAAAAGTTTTAATTTTTGCTGTTTCCCTCAGCCGGTGTCTCCTCCATTTCGAGATTTTCCACTCTGGTAGATGTTTCCTGCCTGGATCGGGCGCGAGTTGTTCGCTAGAGGATTGTAGAGGATTTCTTGGTTTATCATCGTCAACATCATCATTATCACTGGCGGCATTTCTTACGCAAAAAAGCCTTTGTGGTGGAAGTGCCTGCCGCCCACCATGATCTCGCTGATCCGGGTCCGCCTGCTGTTGTTGTCGCTGTCAGTTGACACCCGACGCGAGCGTTTAACTTTTCATCGCTTGCTCAACGCTTTTCTTTCCTTCTTACTTTCTTTCTTCTTCGTTCGTTCTCATCCAGCCTCTCTATTTTTGCTCTGAGGGTCTCTTCTTGTCTTGCCGACTCGCTCTCACCGCTCTACCTGGCTGCTACCTTTGCATTTTTTCTGCCTTATAACTCTGTCTGCCTTTTTTTTCTTCTATCTCACTTGCTCTCTTTCGCGCACGAGACCACTCTTAGTCTGTCTCTCAATTTTTGCGCCTCAATCGAGCCGGAACGGAACGCGCCGTGTTTGACTGTGACATCCGAGTAATCTATCTACCGCTCAATCGATCTATCTCGTATTGCCTATGTGTAGGGCAAATGTCCTCTATTTGTTCTGCTGCGCGCCCATCGAACAGAAAAAAAGTTGAGAGTGAGCGAAACGAGCGAAAAAGGCAATCCCTTCTATTAGCGGCGGCTCTCCATTTTGAGGTCAGCCGTCAGCTTCTGAACTGCTGTATGTGCCGTCGCCTAACTCTCCGTTTCTAATGTGCAATGTTTTTGCTGCTGCTGCTGTTGCCGTGGCTCTATATATATCCTTCCTCTCGGGTTCTCTCTATCTCCGTCTTCTTCACAAATTTGTGTATACGTATATATGATTGTCCACTTAACTAATCTAACCCAACCTTACTTTCAAAATAGCAATGGTTATATCTCAGCTGCTTCAAACTGAGCTGATGAGTTTGTTTTGCTTAGCTCGCTCCTAGCGCGTTCTGTTCGCACGCGTGTCCGTCCCCACCTAGACACGCTGTGACCGCGTGTCGACGGTGTCGACTTTCGTGCATCGGCTTCGGCATCTGATGGCTTCGGCGATGACAACCCCCGGCCCCTAGCGTCACCAACTATGTGCAATAATGCGTCACCACCCTTCGACAAACATCAACTAACACCCCTCAATCAATACGAATATGAATCCTTAGCATACGTCGCCGGTGCCGCCGCATTTCCCGCCTTGCAAGAGGCTGCAAAGAGGTTGCGGTAACACAGATTCAATCTGAAGTCCGCAGGCCTGGGCAGGTAGGACAGAGAGAGGCGGGTTTCACCGCCATTCAACCAGTCAATAAGGCACAGATCGTAAGCGTCATCGTTGTCGTCGTCCTCATCACGGTGGTCGGTGACGAAAGCAAAGTCGTCATTTCGCGCTCAGTTCTTGAGGCGCCAACAAACGCTGATGAACGAAGATATCGCGGCATGACGCCATTGGTGCCCTGATCATGTTCGAACTTTTGATCATGTTTCGTGCATTGGTCCCCACATTGAGGTGGCCACCGCAATCATTAGCATAAGCTTTTATGAAAACAATGCCAACACCACATCCTCGTAGAGAGATGGCCGATCCAACCAAGCAACTAAGAGCGCCTCAACCTCGCCTCAAGATGGTGGAGACGCGATGAGTCATTAGTGACGCATTGTAATTTTGCATGGGCAAATATGTCTTTATTAGCACATCTGTGCTACCCCGTTCATCGTTTTTTCATTGGGGCGAAGATTCTCACTGGCATCCGTCTTACCTAATGTGGACATCATACAAATCTACCCAGGAGGGATCAATCCTAAGATTAAACTACAACCCACCCATTACGCGCTATGAAAAGTTCCCCAAATAAAAACAATCAGATTTGACAAACTTATATATACACAAATGCAAATGCACATGACGTTTCATTGCCACGAACAGTTCATTTTACAGGAGGTAACTCGGAGTGTTGTCACATGAAAAACATTAAATGAGATAATCATACTAATAGAGTTCAATATTTGTATCATGATCTAAGTTGTACAATAACTGTGTTATTTTTAATAAATGTATGCGTACCCTGTACGGCTATAAAAGATTACTATTTTTAAAAGACACACCCATAATTGACTGATCATATATATATATATATATATATATATATACATATATTTTTTTGGGTATGTGCTGAAATGAAAGAAAAGTGCTTCTATTTATTAAGAATACTGATGGAGCTACAATTGTCTACTGAGAACGCGTATATATATGTATATATATATCTATAAATTACGTTTCACTGCAGCAAACAATCAAGTTTATAGGAGGTAACTCGGCGCGCTGTTACATGGAAAACGTTTTGGATTCTACGAGCAGTCTGCGGAGTAACTCAATCAAGCTGAGTCATTTTATGCACAGACCGGAGAACAATCGCTGACAACTTGTATTTCTTGGTTGGTTCAGAAAGCATAGCTTCTGCAAGCATCCTACGCAAAGTGTTACCAAAGTGCTCACGCGCGTGAACATGCAAAGCGATGTGTCTGCACAAGCCGTCAATTCCTGAAGCGGGCTAAGTTAGCCTGAGTTGAGTTCGGCTTCCGCCGCCGGGTTTATTGATTTGGCTTAAAATTCATTGCCGTCAACTCGGCCCGCCTTCGAGCCTACGGGTTCATCACACTGCGGCCACTGGAGCGATCCCCGTGCGACACGGAACAGACAACAAGCTTCCGAACTCGGAAAAGTCCGGTTAGATAGGTGCGGCGCCCTTTATTGCAGACAACATGCTTTGTCGAGACAAGCATGTCACGAGTGACTCTGAAACCGCTGTCGTCAAAATTACCCTCTACAATACGACAATAATAACAATTACTACACGAGTCACTCGTGTTTCAACACACGTCGCTGTTTGTGCTGCTTCTACCGTTTTTTTTTACATATTACAGCCACTGCTACAACAAGAACCTACTGTAAGTAGCCGGTAGCCCTTAACCCCGTAACTAGTGGTTTTAACTACTACAATTACTACTAGGACTAAAACTACTGTTTGCACGTTCGCGCTAACTGTTAAACTACAACAACAACAGCAACAGCAGCAGCAGCAGCAGCAGCAACAACAACAACAACAAAAACAACAACAACAACAACAACAACAACAACAACAACAACAACAACAACAACAACAACAACAACAACAACAACAACAACAACAACAACAACAACAATAACAGCAGCAGCAACAACAACAACAGCAGCAGCAACAACAACAACAGCTTTAGGTTATAGTATATACAACCGCTTGGAAAGCCCTGCAACAACATGACCTTGTGGAAAGCTCAATCCAATGTGACGTGTTTGAGTTGGCCTGTTTAAAAATGGATTCATTGAAGTGACGGTCTATGGGGACTGAAATGACCAATGAAGTTTAACGCCAGATGGGCCTCTACTAATGTCCTGTATTTATGTACCCTGGTTAATCTGTTCTAGTCTGCCTGTCTGTCTAACGGGGCGAGTGAAACGGGCGCTGGCGGTGTTGATATTTTCGCATGTACAGGACTCACTCTGATGCTGGGCTTCCCAACATCATGCCATCCATCATGTCTACAGGAGCAGCTAATCACACGGGTTGTCTCGTATTTCCCACTTTTCATTCGATTGGTAAGCCGTCGCTCGGCACAACCTCAGCCGATCTATTGTTGTCGGGTTGGCGTGCGACAACCTACCTCGGCGAAGCATAAATATACATTATTTAATACGAATTATGACGTTACATACAGGTACAAACACAATAATGATGCTGAATAATTAGTTTTGCAATAGGTTTCAAGAAGGCATGGTAGCAGCAACCGTCTCACTGGGCAAAGAAGTGTAGAGACCGCCGATGCGTCTAGTAGCTCGCTGCGTGGCATTTAGCGCACGTCTGCGAACAGACCCGGCAGCGGTATTTATCGACAAGCCGGTGAAATTTGTAGGTCGAGTATACCAAGTGATGGCAACCATACACAATATATCTTGTGTACACGCGATGACTAGTGCATATCATTCCACGCTAAAGCTCCTTGGCGAACTGCTTTACCTCTGCCGAAGCCGCTACCTCGGTCACTTTCCCTGCCATTCTAACAGAAATTGCCGAGTAAGTCTTCTATTAGGTAACTTATGCCTGACTCGTATTGGCCCCACTGCCGGTCCGCAACCTACTCACAGGTACACGGTTTCTGGCCGGCAAGAACAGAACACGCGTTACATATGTTCACATACGTTGTAAAGCGTCCATCAAGCTGCGCAAAACTTGCCGTCAAAATGTGGCCCCACACCCTGCCAAGGCTGTAGCTCAACATTGGTACGATCTTAAGCTCAAAAAGACGTACTGTCACTCTTGGAGACAGTTTTCGAAGGTTCCTCACCTACGTGTAGATCTAATACAGGCAAGACATGTCCAACAGCTCTCTCACCGATGTGTTGGGTAAAGGTCGTTCCCTTATAGTGTGGTATCAGAGACAAATACGACAAGGAGTTGACAAATTCTAACCTCAACAGGATATTACGTCTGCTGCAACCAATCGACACACACGGTGAAACTTTCGTTTCTACATAACCGACAATTTGACGAACAGAACCGTGATTGTGGTGGACCACCACTACGCCATTCGCGTACGTGACAATGATGCGTGGCCCGCACATGGCAACTAGGTCTGCGATGTGTAAGGAGAAGGCCAGGCAACTGAGAGTGTCCCCTTAAGGGGTCTCCATGTTTTGACATAGCTGCAAGGTGCACTTGCCCCTCATCTTTACTCTAAAGCGGTCTTCATTACTCAAGAAGAAGAACTCAAGCCACACCGGGTTTGCAAACATTAGTCACGTGTCAATTAGACATGCTGAAGTGCACTCGTACAAGAAACCACTTACTTGAGCGCGTCGAAATCATGAATCGACTAGTGAGTGACAGAGGACTTTGTCAAAGGCTTTTACACAGTCAATAAAATTACGTACAATTAACTTCCGGGGTAGAGTCAACATTCGGCAATAGACAAACAATGACCAGATACATCATACAAAATAGATATTAATTACATAAACAGATTAGCCCAGGTAAACCACTGCCAGAGGGCAGCGCGCTTAGCACCGCAACCGCACGTCGAGCTTCAATTGATATTCTCTCTTGCAGCAAAAATTCCTTCTTCTCTTTTCACCATACTGACTTGCCCCCTCCTTCCCCAATTTTTTCTCCAGAAATGCTAACGTTGATTCGTCTGTAACTCCCAATATTTCTATTGCAACTGGCTATACTATAAAAGTTGCGTCTAACTCGCGACACTTCACACGTTGCTGCTCTGCTAAATTGACAACAACGCCTGCTGATCGCGATGCTCAACTATTGTACGACGACGTCAATGTGTTCCACGCAGTGGCTTCCTACAAGGGGCCTTTGTAGAAGACCACGGAGCCAAGATCATCTCGCCTGGTCGTAGGGCTGAGTCCGCCAGCAGTCCGACTGGCTCTTTCTTGCCGGGCACATTTGCAGATTGCAGTGCCGTAACTGCCTTGTTGACGGCGGCGTGGCATGAATACCTCCCGCCGCTTCTGAAGCTGCTGAGGCCATGTTCTCCATCGGTGTGTTGCAAAGGAGGCACGGTGTGTTGCAAAGAAGGCACGGAGTGTTGCAAAGAAGGCACGGTGTGTTGCAAAGGAGGCACGGTGTGTTGCAAAGGAGGCACGCATGGGCTCGCATAGAGTCGCTCCCAACCGCAGGCAAGCAGCGATGTGGAGGCTGTATTGTTCAAGCATTGTTCCCAGTTGCGTTGATGGATGGCTTGAAGCCATTGGCGCTCCAAGTATTAAAAAGCTGCTAGTAGGCGCGGTTTTAATGATTCGAAGCCAAATGCTCTTGCCAAGTGCTTAGGACTTTTTGATTCCAGGAGTTCTTGTTCAGTGGCTTCGACTACGACAGCATCTAGGGCATACTAGCGAGTCTCATCAAGTACCATACGGTGACAGACGGCGAACTCACCTTTTTTCGTCTTCACAAGCCGTTCCATGGACGGCTCGGCGTTTGGAGGAGATACCGATGAAATTAACTGTTGAAGAGTGGTTATTAAACCTAAGAATGCGCTATAAACCGAATATGTTGCACGCACGACTTCCTAGTCCCTTGAATGAGGTGGGGAGGCTTCATAGCTTACTTCATCCACATTCAGATTTAATAACCGCGTTACACACTGTCTCAGCTTCTTTAGTGTAATAGTCGCCAAGTGTCTGCTAAATGCCCCCCCCCCCCCCTGCCCTGGCCGGACGCGTCTATGCAGCAAAGAATATCCAATCTGGAACCACTCCTATATCGACTGAGTTTGTACCTGTTGAGTCAATTCGGTTGTGATTATAGACCTCACACCATGCGAAACGATTGGGAGCATTAAGCTCGTATTTTGTTGACGTCGGGACTAATGCCGCCACGGTCTTGTTCGGCGTCAACGAAATTTCCAATAATCTATTTACCATTAGAGCCAAAAGAAGACGACCAGATAGTGTCAGCAGCTGCTCCACAGCCACTTTTACTATTACTAAACTTTTTCTTATCACCTTTGACGACCACGTCAAAGGTGATAAGAAAAAGTTTAGTAATAATAGTTAGTAATAATATTTATTATTATTATTATTATTATTATTATTATTATTATTATTATTATTATTATTATTATTATTATTATTATTATTTTTTATTATTATTTATTATGGAATCTTAGAGCATACTGGCGTGTATGTATCACATAAAACCTAAGTTATGTAATTATGTGATTTAATTAAGGCAATGCATGGCCCAAAAACAGGCAACCAACCTCGAAAACGCTTTAATACTACAAACGAAATCACTTACAATTCGAAATTTTAACAGTTAATTATGTTTACTACGATTTCTACCATTATTAGTACTGCTGCTAAAAATCGATTGCAGTAACGACGCTCTAATCCATTGCACGCAGCTTACATTATATAATACTAGTTCTATGTAGACGCATGCGCTCTACCCATATGTTGGCCCTAACCCTTCTTTGTGTGCAGATCAAGGTGTAATTGAATCTATTGACTTCAATACGAACCAACAACCTACTGATACCACAAGGCACAAAATGTTCACTAGTTTTACTACTGACTGTCCGTCCTCTCCGTCGCTAGTTCGTGTAGTTCGTTTTCTTCTGCGTCTTCTGGTGTTGTTGTTGTTGTTGTTGTTGCTGTTGCAATTGTCCTTCTTGTTGTTGTTGTTGCTGTTGATCTCATTGTTATCATTGTAATCGGCCGCCACTTCATCGCCACCTTCACCAACCAGGCCGAATGTGGCGACATCAGATCTTCGAATCTACAGGCGGCTAATATACTTGGCGATCGGTATCGGCGGAAGCACGGGGATTGAGCAGGTCGCTCGTAGCCGCACGAAGCCACCTCTCGTTGAGGCGAAGATTGGGGAACGAGCACAAGGCTCACGCCGCTCTTCGAGGGTGACGACGAGTTGTGCTCATAGTAGTCGTAGTAGTAGTAGGAAGATCGACTTCAGTCGTTCACGATGGCAGCGGTGATCGTGCCGCGGTGATTGATCACGATGAAAACACTGCCAACAATCACCAGGCCGACGATGAAGATAAGCAAGAAAACATTAACATGAACCATTTAGTATATACTACTATTTGAGGGAAATAAATATGATTGGAGTGATGAAAGAGCAAGAATATTTTTGTACTACTATTACTATTATTCAGTTGTTACAGTTTTGGGGGATGATAATAATGA
>QVRM01007138.1:322500-369049 GCA_003439945.1 Dermanyssus gallinae | reverse complement strand
CCATCGTGCCGAGGACTTGCACAGGAGACTTTAATATGAGCTTGCCGATGATGAGGATATGTACGCAAGCAGTAACAGCAACAGCCACAGCAGCAGCAACCGTACCAGTCGCCAGGAGGCATACATAGGGGCCATGGCCAGAGGGGTCGTTCGGAATAGAGGAACAAAGAGAGAGAGAGAGAGAGAGAGATCGAGAGAGAAAGGCGGGAAGCGTGAGAGATAGAAGTGAAAGCGTATGTGTGAGTTTGTGGGCGTGTGTGTTTACATGTATTGATGCAGGGGACGGAAATTCTGCGTTGTCAGCATCGTTACATCGGCGACAGCAGCAGCAAGTAGTTAGCTAAGTAGGCGAAAGAGAATGATGCTGATGGGGCTGATGATGTTGATAATCGGGGGGCCGGGGGGGGAAGGGGGGGCGAAGGGGGTAGTGGGGGGATGACGATGCTGCCGTCTCGCGTGGTACAGCGCCTACGGCGCGTGAAATAGGCGTCATAGCCCACTGCCGCCGATAACCGAAGTAAAAGCAAAGCAGTTGCGGTGAATCCCGTCCTCAGCGTCTACCCACGCCTCACCTCCCCTGTACTTCTTATCTTGCACCTCTTGTCCCCCTTCCTTCGTCTTTTTCTGCTTGTTTTTTTGTTCTCTCTGCCTCTCTCGTTTTCTGTGTTTTCCTTTTCGCTTATATTGTCCTCCTGTTCCCTCTATGTCCCTAGCTCTGGTTGTCGATTCTTGTTGTCGTTACGACCCGTTTAATCCAGCGGCCGTACTGATGCTAGTGGCATTGGCGTCGAGAAGATGATGAGTTTCGGCCTCGGAGGACTCGGAAAACCGTCCGGAGAAGATAAAGGACAAAATGAAGCGAGGAAAGAAAAGAAAACAAACCGCAGCAGGTAGAGCTCGTTCGCCGGCCAGCGGCGGCAGGGTCAGCGGGCACGAAGAGTTACAGCGGCCGATCCGGTGCAAACGTCATCAGCAAACGATGATCGCATCATGGTGGTGGCGCTTCATAGGCGGCCGGTTGACTAACTCGTTGTAGCCTCTGCTGGCTGTCTCCTTTTCACTAAATCATAGCCGCCATCATCAGCCGTAGGGCTCACTGAAGTACCCGTACTGCTACGTGTCGCTGTAGGTAAGTCGCTTCCGCCGCGGTACCACTAGATTGGGCCGTCGCTACTACTGTAACAACCGTAGTCTACAACAACAACAACTTTGTTGTTGCTACAGCAACAACAACGCCGCCGGTAAGGCGACGACAACAACAACAGCACAGCAGTAGCAGGTAATAGGAGGACTAACTAAGGACAACGTGTGTTGTTCTTGTTGAAATGCGGTTATTGGGCGTTACGTGTGACGTATGCGGATAGTTGCAATACAGTCACATAGCACCAGGTGAAAAAAGTCCGGGCGATCCTAGCTAATGGTCTCTCTTGGTACTCTTGCTGTCGTTGTTGCCATTGATGGTGCTGTAGCTGCGGTTGGTGCCGCCGCAATGGCTGGCGTAGGTGCAGAAGGCTAATGACAACAGTGCAGGACGCGGCCAGAGAGAATTGACTGAACTCTCTGCGACATCGTTGACGTCTCGATGATAAACTCTACTCGGGCTGGCCCCGAATCTTGTCGGAGGACGGCAAGATCGAGACGTCATCACCATGATCAGCATCGGAGTCGTTCTCGTCGTCGTCGTCGTCGTCATGGGTAGAGAGCCACCCTTCGCCAATACAGCTGACATTTCCGCGACCATCCACAGCCATGACGTAGCTCTTGCAATAGAGCCGATGGCTTGGCGGCGGCGGGCCGTGCGGAGGAGCAGGAAGGGTCGGAAAGAAGGGGTGGTGGGGTGCGAAACTGAAGAAGGCCATGAACAACACTGGCTGTAGCAGAAACAGCGAACGGGACCTCTGGAGGCGCTGCTGTCTGCGTAGTCGTCGTCGTCGTCGCCGCCCCTCATTGCTATCTATCGCGTTCAAATCTCAATTGGATTCCATTGTGAGGGAGAGCAATCTCTCTCTTTCTGTCCCAATGGAATCCAATTAGACAGGCCGGCAAGGGGAAGTCAGCCTTCAGTGGGCTGTGCGCAGATATATGTAGACGGGAGAAAAAACGGCAAAAGGTTAGAAACAGGTAGGCGAATGGCATGAAGACGACCAAGCAGAAGCAGAACTTTTAGTCATTTATTAGCGTGCGTTTGTGTATGCTGTCGGTGCAAGGCTACGAGTGTGTCAGTATACGCACTGTGCTGCGTACTATCGCTGCTGCTGCTGCATCTGTTACTATGATTAAGAGTGAGGATCAGCCCAATTTGGGTGACTTCTTCGGCGAGATGCATTGGCGGTTGGCCTTCCTTCGTCTACCTACTTATTCGATAGGCACAACTAAAACTGCTTCTCGGGATGTGCTTCGACGACTACGGCTGCCTACTGTTGTAGGCTGTGGCAGAGATGCCATCATAGGTGACGCTCGGAAAAAAAACCTAGAACACGCTTGCGCGTGGCACCTGCAATTGCTTTCGGCTGGCTATTATGCTTAGAAAGTCACATTAAAACCCGTATGCATGCGTACTTAAAGGTTTACCCTAATCAGCATTTTCAAATGCATTAACTGCTTCTTTCGGCATGACGTACATTTTGAGTATATTTCGTTGTTGACTCTTTTTGTGCATCCACACGCACACACACACATATATATATATATATATATATATATATATATAGGGCTAAACTTTAAGTGCTCTAAAGACGGCGCGAAATGGATCCACGGCACGCCTCGATGGCCATTAAATGAACATTGGTGGTTTTCCTGGGGATTGCGTTGCCTGTTGCACGGGTTCCTTCTCCACATGAGGAACGATTAGTGCAGTTGCGATGAATGCAACGGGTTATTACCACCTCACAGCCCCCGAAGTGTAGCAGTGTGACGGCATTGACGGTTATGGCCAAGTAGAGATGGCATCCTGTCCTGTCATTGCTGCCAACGTCATTGTTTAGACAACTACCGCATACCACCCGCCGTCCGTGCATGAGAACCACACAGCCGGCGTTGACAGCATGGCATCGGGATGGCTTCCTATGATAGCCGCGAACATACTGTGCGTGCCTTGATTGTTATAGTAATAATAATAATAGTAGCAATAATAATATTACTCATCGCCCCGTCATCAAAATGAGCATCCCCGTCATGGTGATAGCGATAGCAGTCGAAAGCTGCACGCTACTGCAGTATGCATACAGGGCTTGCGAACGCTGTGTTGGTTTTCGCTATTCCTGGAGATCTTTGCACGACACGGGCACATACAAAGTGCACACATACCTACATACACGAGGAACATCCATCCACAACTTGGCTACTACTTCAATGACTACAGATTCAGTTAATGCTTTGTTTTTGTTTCATTTTCGTTTTATTATATAATTACTAACATATCTACGCGTTATAGATAGCACAATGCAATACACGGTTTGCCTCCAACATTAGAAGGCAACTACTGTCTTCTCGATGATCTATTTCAGTATCAAGTTAGTCAGTACAGAAGGACAGTCGTTAGTATGGACTATTTGCAGATATTTTCCGCTTGCCGATTTTGACGTTTTCGTTACAAGTCGGCGTGAGAAGTCGATGATTACAAGAAGTCGATGCCATTTAACACGATTACGACAATTGCCTTGTTGATTATAATCCTCCAGTGATGTTGATTATGATTACTATTAGTAGTATTGTGTTAATGATTAGAGCTACCCGACCGGCGGCAGTGCACCACGGATAGCATGCCGGCGAATATAAGCGAATAGGTAAGCAGCGATTACGACGGGATTACCATTGTTTCCTGTCTGTCACTTAATGGACTTATGCTCGCTACGTAGCTCTCTTTCAACTAGCTCGTCTTTTCTCTATATCTCTTTCTCCTTTGCTCTGTCCCGCAACTCGGTCTTCTTCGGCTTGCTGACGTTCTGATCGTCCCCTTGACCTTGGCAGTTGCGAGCCTCTGTAGATTTGGGCTATTTTGCTTTAGATGTCTCCGCTGATGCGCCATGGGCATCGGCGGGGACATCGTAGTCGTGGTTAACACTCATTATTTGAGCGTTTGGGTTGGATAAGAGAAATTATAGCTTAGTGTCTATTCTGTTTTAATTTCCGTCTGAGACGGCGAGACGGCAAGACCCCAACACCGTCACAGCCTAGGCGTCGGGCCTCGGCCTGGAGCGCTGCACAAGCCTAAATAGAACAGGCCCACGCGGGCGTGGACGACAGAAATTGCTTCGATCAGAGTAAAACACGCAGCAGGTCTGAGTCCACACCTGAGCGAACACTCGAGACTGAGTTGTTTCTTATTCGTAAATGCTCTCCTCAGGGTGCTTCTATCTGTACTGCTTCGGATTGTGTGCTTCGGTTGTGGGGCTGCCCGGTTTATTGACGAGAGACAACTACTGTGTGAGAACTCGGCAGGTCGGTCGGTGTTTTCTTCTCGATCTGCTTCTTGTAGGTTACACACACACACAGCGTTGGCGAATATGACGGCGAGCTGTCGCTTTATGGTGTCTCGGTTGAAACGAGATCAGACAGCAGTAGCTACCGTTTCTGTTGCCGCTGCTACATAGATAGTGACATATTTAGCCGAGCTTTTCACTTGGTTTATTTCTCTCTTGCTGCTTCTGCTGCTGGTGGCACTTTTCGTTTTCTCTTCAGTTCGTTTTTCTACTACTAGTGTAGGCGTTGTTGTTTCTTGTGCTTCGTCCCTGGCATGGACTGGCTTGTCACAATTTACCCATCCATTTGTGCGTTCGTTCGACTCCGAGTGCTGGCGGTACTTTTGAGCGAGAGCAAACAAAAAAATACAGGCCTGGGACAGAACTCGCGGTTCATCCTATACTGCTAGATATTGTGTACGGCTCCCTTCAAGTCACTTTTTGATGTCTCTTCAGTCGAGTGGCGTCCCTACATCCGTAGTCTACTCTACCCCAATCTCTATTTCTTGATATTTTTTTCTTCGATATTCTTGGCATTGTTGTCTTGTCATCGTCAATGTTGTTATTGCTGCTAGAGCAAGATCTTCTTCTTCTAGAAAAACGAACGAGCTTCGAACGGGAAAAGCATCGGCCTGCTACGACCAGAGGCCATACGACGGTCTTGCTCTGTCTGAGCTACACAGTACGGCCGCTATGCCCTATCGGTTCACTAAGGGTAGTCTGTTTCCTCCCCGCCTTCCCCTTTGACTTTCGCATGCTCTCTCTCTCTCTCTCTCGGTCACCGACTCCCCCAGTTAGTCCCTACGAGTCTTTGTGTAGAATGGCGAGTTCATTTTTTGAGAACTTTGAGAGTTTCCCGCGCAAGAGTTGCCATACGCACAAACTCATCGAGAGGATGACTGAGCGATGTGGTTCACTTAGCAGCCGTCCCTTGATTGATCGGATGGACGTCCATTGGGAGGACTGCGAGAAAGGGGCTGGAGTAAATCCCATGCCAGCCTGTTGTCGACGCTGGCCCTGCTGTTGGTTGTGCGGTCAAATCCCCGTCAAGACGGCGGCGGCGGCCAAAATCGAAAATCCAACGAGGAAGAGCCTACCCGTTATCGTTGCATTCTAGCCCGCTAGCGGTACGCCTGTCTGGCTAGAAGCAGCATGGAAGCTGCATGAATGTATGCTCATGCGTGTCTCTGACTTTACTATTGGCATTCCTTTGTCGGTTTCGGCACGCGACGACGTATTGCGGGAGATTTGGGGTCAGGGGTCGTGGAGCGGGATGCCAGGAGCTGTGACCTCACGTGGCTGGGACCGCTCCGGAACTGTCGGAACTCGGGTTCGAACGGCAAACGGTCAGCAGCCACAGCTTGGTCGTTGTTGTGCCGTTGATGGTGGTGGTGGTGGTGGTGGTGTTTCTTCCAGGCGTTGCCACCATCGTGAACGAGACTCGCTACTCTAATCACTACGCCGGCAACTACTGTGCGCAGGACAGTTTATCGCGTATCGCAATGGCGATACGCGAAGACTACTTGCAAGCTTGCTCGGGTGCCTCGACAACCAAACGTAACAAGCATAAAAAAACAGCAGCAGCAGCAGCAGTGGCAGTAACAATGCCACAAATTGAACTGGATCGACGGTCGTTTGCCTTGTGCCTTAACAATCGCATTTGCCATCTTGAGGAGCAGTTTTTCCAAGCTGTCTTTCAGCACCTTCTGTTAGTGGTGGACAAAAAATAGCCGGATAGCCTGGCGCAAGAAACGAACGACGATTCATCTCGTCGATGCACCGCGGCAGCACCAAGCACAAGTTTACAAATAGTCACACACACATACACTACCATCCATCGTTTTGTTTATTGCTAATCTATTAATTTCGATCGTTACGCAAAAACATAGAATGTTTTTGCACAAATCCATGTATACAGACAACTGGATCACTCCGCTAAGTTGTGTTTGTTTACGTTCATCTTGTTGAAGCGTTGCATTTGTGTTAATCATAGCGGAACGCATACATGGTCGTTTCGTCCTCAATTCCTCTTTTTTGCTCCGTTGTGGCTATCTAGGTGATGAATTTATTATATATATATATATATATATATATATACGACACGGAGACGATCGGAATTATGTATTACTTGGAAGACGAATCGCGACAAGAACGTTTGAGGTTTTGTTGTTTATCTGGCCCAAAGCTATCAGCAAGGCTGTCGAAAGCTTGGGAGGCGATCAATGACGACAACGATGACGACGTCGATCCTTTTGCCCGTGCGGTGATATGTGTGTGTGTGTGTGTGTGGGTGTATATATGTTTCTGGTCGAAGCAATATTCCGGCTAGCCGACTGCCGTGCCTGGCTGGCTAACTGGCTGGCAGGCAGGGTGGCCACGAAACAACGAACCGTCATCCTCCGCATTGGCGACGTTTACCTAAGTGCCTGTGGCGGTGCAGCAGGCGCGGCAATAGCCCACCTTTTCGCAGGCTATACCTGTTCAGCCGTAGAGCGGGGGTGTGGCGGTGGGAGGCGGTAGCAGTAGTAGTATACCCCTCGTAGTACTTGTACTTGTGGTAGTCGTAGTAGTAGTAATGGTAGGAGCGAGCAGCGTGCGCTTGTGTTTCGGGGCCTCGGAGACGGACAACTTTCGTCTTTTCCGTTCATTGCGATCGCTCGGTCAGCCCTGGCGGCTCACGATGATGATGATGATGATGCCTTGACGGCGTCTTGACGTTGCCGGCAATAGTCCATCATACATAGTGGCGTGTATGGCCTAGACTGTGTGGCCCTCCTGTCGCCGATGCCGTCCCGTGAACGTCCAATGAAGGCCCATGAAGCCTATACTTCTACATACACATCCACATATACATACGCTATGATGTAGTATGTACGTATGTATATATATATATATATATATATATACATATAAATTATATATATACATATACATATATATATATATATATATATATATATATATATATATATATATATATATATATATATATATATATATATATATATATTATATACATATACACATATATATATATATATATATATATATACACACACATACCATAGATCCGTCCGTACACATACAACCGTCACATCCGTTACGTACAAACATAGCTAGCCGCGACTCATCCTTCTGAGGCGGAGGTGGCGGGGGTAACCAAACCAACCGCTTTCCCGAGCCAAAGCCACTTATAGCCGCTAGACAGATCTCTTCCGTCGCGTCGGACAATTCGCCCCTCGTCCCTTGCCCCCGCCAGACGCGTTCGTTTTCGTTCGCTTGTTCGCTTCGTTGAGGCGTCTACGAAAAACGGAGACAGACAGACGTTCCTTCCACGACGTTCTGTGGTCGTCGTCATCGTCGGGGTCAACGTCCATGCTTTTAGACGATCGCCTATGTATGCATGCGTAGGCTTGTGTATTTAAGCGTCTGTAAATAATATTATT
This sequence comes from Dermanyssus gallinae, assembly GCA_003439945.1. Lineage (NCBI taxonomy): Eukaryota > Metazoa > Arthropoda > Arachnida > Mesostigmata > Dermanyssidae > Dermanyssus > Dermanyssus gallinae. Next base: position 361,143 of record QVRM01007138.1, on the reverse strand, counting down.
ATTAAGTAGCATACATGATTATCACTATTATTGTTGGCATCACTATTGTTATTTTTATTATTATTATTTAGCGACCTCCACATGTAGCATACTACGTCGCTTAGCTTCATAGTACTATATGTAGAGGTTACTTAATAATATTCATAATGATTGGAACGTCAAGAGAAGTGATATATATATATAACTTGGTTGATAATATTTTCCTTGGTGTCATAATCGTCCATTGTTCAGCTAGAGCGTGTGATGTGACAGGCCTATAGATGCCGTCGGTGATCGTCGTTCTTCTAGTGATGAGGTGTCCTATTGTTTTCTTAACAGAGAGGCTTTCATTGTTGCTCTTGGCGAGGCGGTGAGACCCGCATTGTCCAGATCTTTTCGCTCGTCCGAGACGTATCAAGTGCCGTCGCAGCCATCAAGCGAGAGCTGATATAGTGTTTGGGTCTATGACTCGTGGCCTTTTTTTCCTGGGACATTTGCCCGCACTATGGGCATTTATCGCTTATCACTGTTGCCATTTTGTTGTTGTTGTTGTTTTTCTTTGTAGTAACGCCAACATAAGTTCTGTTGATAGATGCTATTAGTGTCCTGACTAGCAAAAATCACACCTCCGTTGTGTGGTCTCGTCTACTAGACAACAAGGCCTAGCAAGGTAGACGAGATGTTTTACGGCAGGCACGCGGATAAGCCTGTGTCCCACTCTTGGCACTCTGACGTAGAAGCCTGTCACGTGTCCCAGTGAAAGGCCTATGTGGTTGACTTTGAACAAACGCCTACGAAGATCTGTGTACAGAACGGCGAATGTTTGTACAGAGTTTTGCGTACGTGTATTGTTTGTGTGTGTGTGTGTGTGGGCGGGCGCATTAGCGTGCTTGGGTCCATGGACGTTGGCATACGGGGGTGATGGTGAGGTTCGTTGTAATGATGCCATTGAGGATGATGCTATGGAATGAGCGGTAATGCTGTGAAATGGTTGTGTACACCGAGCGGGTGTACCAAGCAAAGAAGTCGTGCGGAAGAAGAGGGGACGTATGCACTTCCGTGTACCTAGCGCTCATTGCCGCCTCGTCCGGGCGCGGAGGGGGGGGGTAGCACCCGTGACGGGGTTCCTACATTTTGTCGCCGTGACAGCAATCTGGCACGCCCGCTGAACTTTGTGCACGCGGTGACACCACCGACAGAACCAATAATATATATATATATATATATATCAGACACGAGTGATAGGCTTTTCTGCTAAATACCCTCGGTAGTTACAATTGTTAAAAATGTGTAATTTTGGAAACCTTAAGCTCAATGAGAAATGACTGAAGTTAAATAAATTTACCGCCCGGAGAAGATGGTCCCATATATGGTTTTGTGTATGTGTGTATTGGGATTGCTAGTTGCTGCCGGGATATCTGTGTAGGTCGGAGGAGACAACTCCGTGCCGAGTTCCTCCATCTAGGTGCGTCTTTGGCATACTTGCCCAGTCGGACGGCCGCGTTCAAATTGGCGCGTACAGACAAAGCTTCATCTTTTGATATTGAGATTGATTGAATTGTTTATTCTTTTTGTTTAATTATTTTAATAATTTCTCGCTCCGTCACTTTTAGGCCTTTTTGCAGCACGATGGTGTGGATTGCCGGGCCTTGTGTAATCTCATCTCTATTCTTTTATATTCATAACTAATGCGTAAGCTTGGAGTATGGAGAGTCGAAAAGTGTCGGAGATTTCAAAAGATCCGAACGACAAACAGGGCGCCAAACGGACAACTATCGATCCTCATCCAGATGCCGTACGTGGGTTTATTTGCTGTATATCCTGTATTTTCTGCTAAAAGTAGTGCGTATCACACGATCTGATATCTGCGCCGTTCTAGAAAAATAGTTGTTGACAGAAGAAAGTACACACTGCGTATTACTGCTCCACTATCCACTTGTACACCCAAGGTGTAACAAAGCAACGTATTGACATATGTCTTGCACAGACCTAACAAAGAGAGAAAGAAGTTCGTAAACAGAAGTTTGCCTGTTTGTGAATGAGGGAAACGCCAGCATAAAGGTGGGTCTATTTTAGCACCGCAAAAGCTCCACAAGTATAGAAATAACCGTTGGCCGGGTTATGTGTATGTTGATATATGGCAAAGGTTTTACTCTTAGTGTTCACTCACAGGTGGAAGAGCTACAGGCGGCTCCGAGTGCCTTCTTGAAATTGTTATTTGATTTTTGTAGTGTGCGGTTTTTGTTGTACGCACATGTTGTCCATTACTGTTTGCGTACATGTTTGTTAAGTAATTAGTACTTTCTTTAACGTGAGCACGTCGTTTTCAGGCCATTAATGAACTACTGAGCACGAAATAAGTAAGCTAACTGGTGGAAACTCGGTGTAGAGAAAGTTCGTCTTGAAAAGACGACGTACATGGGCTATGCACAAACATCTTAGTCATAAAGGTAAATAGCACCTCTACTCGACGCGAGCGAGCGAGCGGTTTGCTACTACTCGTTGTGTATTGGCGCCGCAACCATCTCAAGCATGTGGCTGATTAGAACGGAGAGGGGGACGACCCAGTGAGGAGTTAGGCATACCACGCGCCCAGATGAGTCGAGTTGCGGCGTCTAAACATAAGACAGAGAATCGGAAGCCATCGTTGTTACATCGTTACTCTATTTTCATTAATTTTGCTAATTACAGCGACTCTGACGTGAAATTGTTGTTGCCAGCGCTAGTTGATGGCGACGATTTTAACGATGCGCCTTTGTACGACCGGCACGATTTGCTTCCTGTGTTCTGCCAAATGCCATCGCCGCCTCCACAGGAGAGAGAGAGAGAGAGACACGGAGGAGACCTGCATGCACTCGATTCAGCACTCCTGCAGGAGTGCTATCAGCGCGGAGCCAAGCATCGTCGGGCCAACCTTTTTTCCCCGGGCGGTAATGGAATGCCGCCCTTATATTACAACCTGACATAGCCTGCTGGTTACGGCTGTCAGACTGGTTCACGACTGGTGCACTTCTGTCTAGTTCGTATCAATATATGGGGCAGAACGGAAGAGGGGCAGAGGAGAGGAAGATCGGAAGAGAATGAACGAATATACTCTGAGAACTAGACGGTACTCTTCTCTGCTCCCCTACTATATATGTATATATATATATATATATATATTTATATATATTTATTTATATATATATATACAATATATATATATATATATATATATATTATATATATATATATATATATCTATATCTATATATTATATATATATATATATATATATATATATATCTATATATTTATATACCACCACGACACGGTTCTCATACCGTGTTGTTGGAGTGGTGACATTGAACATCTTCTTTCATAGCACAACAACGCAAAAACAAACGAAGCGACCTGCGAGTGGCGCGAGTGAAAGACCGCCACACTAGCAAAAGAGACGAACATAGACCGGCTTCGATGGCGACAGTGCTGCTGCTGCTGGGGCTGCCTGTTAGATACGTGCAGCAAAGGGCTGCTCTTATTGGGTGGCCCAGCGACAGCATAGATGACAGGCCAACTCAGAAGCTGGTGGCTGCGAAAGCTGCCGAACCGACCACAACGGTACAAGGAGGCGGACCGGATCGTATACGTACGTATGCGGTGTTCCTGGCTAGCCTGGCTGGAGGCGCTAATTGTCTGTCGGTGCTACTATATGTATTCCGATCGGCGGATGGGTGGGTGATCAGTCGTATCTGTATGTGCTGCCTAGGTGGCCTGACTCCTCCTTACTGCCTGTGTGTCAGTTTATATGTAAGTCTACGATTGTCCCATTGTATGCTATGCTCCCCCCCCACGGCCATGTTCCCTGGGCTGCCGCTGGACGCTGGAGGCTCGCCCTCCGCACAGGAAAACAGTATGCTTTCCGTACCTCCAAGACGACTTTCCCACCGACACCAGCTCGGTGCTGCTAGTGCGCTCTTTCTTTACCTTCGCATAGCCCGCGCACGCGCCGCGTCAATGTAATTCTCATTGTTCCGTGTGATAGTGATGCCGTTATGTAAGAAGGTTTCGTTTCTTCCTCATCTACGCGCCCACTTTGCTTCCCCTTAATGGCATGCAGTGGATAGGCTCACGCCAAGTCCCATTCCTGTTCTACCCGTCGTTGTTGTAAGAATTTGGACGCACATCAACATATTCGCCGGTTTGTCATTCACCGTTTGCTTTTGCTGGAGTAATTGGAGAGCCAGAGTGACGTCAAATGATGCTCTGATCAGTGTCTTCATTTTTGAGTTTATGAGAGTCGAGTCACCTTCAGTCAAGTCAGTTTATATATATATATATATATATATATATATATATATATATATATATATATATATATATTAAAAGATTGTTCAAATAACAAACAGGGAATATGTATAAATATATGTATTGTTTGTCTTGTACAATTCATCTCGTTCGTTCAGACTGTGAAATGTGTTAATGCTGCTCGGAGCGCAGCTGTATCGAGTATTTGCCAGGGCTACGGAGCCTGTTGTTAGAGGCGTGAGAGTCAGTTGTACGCCAAAACACTCCGTTTTCGCTGTCGTTACAGCAACAACAGCCGACGGAAAAACAACGAGCATCGCGACCTGTACGTACGCACCTTCCTTCGCCAGTAACGCCACTAAACCGTTCGCGCGCTTTTCTGCTGGAGGAGTTTTAGAGCGCTTTCACAGGTCTCATGATTCTTTCAACCGCCTAGATCCTCGTGACTCCCGCTTCCTTCCAGTTCGAACCACCATCCATGGGGAACGGGGGAGGTGAGCGATGAGCTTTTAATATGACCAGCCCGCTGCCGTTTTGAACGCCATCCTCTGCTACACCTTTCAAACCCGCCCCCTCTACTCGCCTGCCCCCCTTAGGGCTGGTGTTCAGGTAGATCAGTCATCCTATCTGTCGACGGCAATATTTAACGGCAAATCCCCCCGGTGACCGAATGAACAATTCTGGCCTCGGGTAGACTCAGAAAGCGCGTCAGAAATTCCACCTATTTGAGCTCATTGCTCGACAAATGTCTATAACCCAACTCCCAAAAATACCTGTACATCTTTGTGGTGGTGGTCAGAAACCGTTTAAGGCCTTCACGAACTGGCCCGAATTGAGGCCGTGTTAGATAGCTCCTGTCATTCTAATGCACACAAGTGTAACACTTAGATATTTTCCGAACTTGACGACAATACGACAGGTTGGTGGGACAATGACACTGTTATCGCCGCTAGTGCCGGCTGTGCGTGTCTTATTATTTCAGCGTAGAAAATCGTACGAGGCGTTCGTAAGGGTCAACATCAAAGACATAGGTAAAGAAAAGTGACGAGAAACATCACAGCGGAAGAGGATGTTGTTCCTTTTCGTGTCCGTCGATTTCAGCCTCTTGGTTCTAGCTGTATGCTTTCCTCATTCGCAGTCATTGTCCATCGACTTCTGCGCTCGCTTTTCGCTGTCGGTTGCTGTTTAGCTCTTAGCAAGCCCACAAAGTGAAGCTCAAGGGCAACTCCGTGACCGGCTTTCGTCCAAGCGTTCGCTTTAACAAGTTCCCCTTGAGACATCGTTGAGTGGCCTCCTCCTACTCCGCTAGCCGTCTCTTGCTCGCCGCTTCTATTCTCTCGTCTCGAATCTCTTCTTTGCTTGGCATGTTGTTCGCCAGTGCTCTCTTGCTTCGCCGCGAAACGGTCCGCTTGAACGTGGACTTTGTGGAACACTGCGCTGGTGGACGATTGCCCCGACCCTTTTAGTCTAATCGCAGTCAACTACGAGGCCACAGGAAAGCAAACAATGTACAGATGAAGAAGTCAAGACACTTTTTGTGAACTTGCCCGTTGAGAGGAAGGTCACAAAGGGTTCTATAGAGCAGCCTCCGGATTACTTGGTCAGTGCAACACCAACCTCAATGGCACGATGCAGTATCGGGTCACATTAATCATCTGATCTTGCGTTGCCGTTGTACAAACCATCCACAATGTCCCTACAAGCTATAAAACGTTCTACGAATGAATCTGCCTTCTTTAAAGAACAAAAACGAAACATCTGATTGGCTAAGAGGCAAGAAAAGGGCAAATACTCCTCAATCTTGTACATTGACACAAAATCGCTTAAAGCCTTAACTATGAAAGTAGACAAACGTTTGTCGGAGACGCAAGAACACTGCATCTTGCTACAGATTGACTATTGATTACGGATGGTATCGAGCATGGTATGTACTGTGGCTTGTGCCAAATGTCATGCAATGCATATGCCACTCATTGCGAAGGCAGTTCATACAGTTTGTCAAAGCTAGATGTCTCGGCCGGAAATCCAAGCGAAAATCGGATAAGGACCCACACAAATGGCACACAATGGATTTCACGTAGGTGCCGTATTACGAGCAGGAAGAATCGAGCTAGGGTAGGTACAGCGTAGCAGACGAAAGCATTGGTGTCGTGGGGTGGAGCAGCAAGCGAGCGGGCGAGCGCGCAAAAGCGAAATTGGCCGAGATGTCCAAAGTGTGCGTCAATTCTATCCGATTCCAAGTGGCTGAGAAAGTCGCCGCAGTTACGAGTTGGACTCGCACTTTCATCCGCGTCGAGCGAAAAAAAAACGGCACAGTAGCAGCTCAGCGCTGCGGTGATGGAATGAGATGAGCTCGAGGATGAACGGGTGGGGTGACTGTTGGGGGAAGAGGGGTGCCAGCCTATGCCTCTGTCGGTGGTGGGTGTCCGCCGAATTGCCGGGGCCATCTCCGTAAAGTGAAAGAGAAGTCGCCGGTCGACGCCAGACGAGGGCAGGGCAGAAGATATTTGTTTCAATCGTTGGATCATCCCATCGAAGCTGCTCGGTCTGCCTCATGGTCTTAGGGTGAAGTTGGGGGGAAAGAGGGTGGAGGCATGTGGCCGAATCGAGTCTTGAGCGAGGCTCGGGGTAGAGTTTTCAACAGCCGGTTCGCCGGCCGGTAGCCTAGCCCCGCTAGCGCCCCGCTTGGCTGTGCTTGTTGTAAGCTGCTGCTGCTTCGTCTGGATGTAGATGTAGTGGTAGTGGTCCTATTCGGTCGGAGTAGCAGTTGGGCTGGTCAGAATTGGACGAGTGCCGGCCGGCGGATGATCGACGGCCCTAGACCAGCTTGGGCTCCAATGAGGCGAGCGTAAGAGGCATGAGGCGTTCGCTCGTGCAGCAAGCCAAAGAAAAGAACAGAAAAGGAAAGGAAAGAGGGGCGCTAGGGACGGGCCGTCGAACTTGAAGAGCGAAATAAGCGAAAATCAAAACGGCCGAGTTTCAAACGATGGCGCCGCGTCAATGGTGCAGACATCGCCAGTCGCGCTAGTTGAATAACACGGCAGGTAGGTTTGCTGCTGTTACGGCTGGTATTTTACCAGTTCGACAAAGCTTGTGACGACGACGCCGCATGGAGAGCAGCTGCAAGTGCCGCAAGTACTTCTACCGTGTCTGCAACTAGAGGCCAACGGCACAACGCGTACAAGTGCCTCGTACGAGCTGGCAGTTGGAAACAACGGCCAGCTAGTTGTGTTGCCGTACATGTTCTCGCAGATTTTCGGCCCGGTGGCATGCTAAACTTCATTCAGTGTGAAGCGGCAGTTGCCATTTGTCTCGGTAGCAGAAGCCGATTTCGTTCGCCTTTGCATTTCTTGTCGTAAATGACTCCTCTCAGTGCCCTAAACGAGCAGCGAACGGACGAGTGGCTTATTACTTGGATGGCTACGAAAAGCCTACGAGCATCGTAGTTTGTATTCTGGATCCTGAGACTAAACGTCGAATACGTGTATACGCTGGCATGGGCATGCGTATGTTGATGTGCTTGTACCTGTGTGTGTGTGTGCTCCTACATCTGTTCATATACGTATAAATGTATATGCCCACGCTATTTTTTGCAGTCAAACGAACAGGGAGCGCCATGCCAACACATCGGTCAGCCATTCTTGGGGATACAACAATTGGCCAAGCAGGAGCCAGGCTCTCGTTTCCGTCGCGCCACGCAGCTCTAGCCTCGTTGCCTCTTCTGCATCGCCATAACGCGGAGCTTCTGACGACTAGGGAAGCTTGCCAGTGAAGGTTACGAAATATTTTTATACATCTGCACGCCAGACATCCGGCGGACACAACGCAGTTTACGTTCTATTGCTATTTGGTCGGTCGTGAAGATGCTTTGCCTACACTGCTGAACGTTCACGGTGTCAAACAAATGTCTGGAGAAGGGTATGGGTTTGGGAAGCGCGCGTGCCTCTAATATGTTTCCTTCCCGCGGACCCCGCGTTGGGTCACCTGAAGTTGCTTGTATACTTCTTTTATTTTTCTTACGACAGTCTCCACGAATGGGGTACACGAACCGACATCTCGTTTCGTCGAGCCTACCTATCGAGACGACTGCAGCTGGGCTGACGTCGGTTCGGTTCGGCTCTGGCCAACGTTGGGGGTCCGCACAATCAGGAAATGTTGTCCCGCTGTCGTCCAGGCGGACTATAGCTGGGGGTTGAGGCGGAACAGCCCTGAAAGTGAGTAGTTTTTCAAACTGAGTACACCGGCTGTATTCGGTCTATTCGTCTAACGTTACTGCGTTTCGTTCCTATCTCTCGCCCTCTCCATTCTCAATCTTCTGTCTCACTCTTCCTATAGCTTCGTATATGTGCCCCGTTGCTAATGGTATTGTATGCACTAGGCGAAGAGTACTGAGTTTAGCTTACCTCGAACGTTGGCATGTAATGTTAGTGACTCGAGTGGTATCGCGGCGATGTTTTATCCTTTTAGGCGCGTATCTCGCGTGTGGCGTTAGGAGACCGCGCGGAAGAGGGGGGACGCCTTTCGTTGTGGCGCCGTTAGTAGGCCACGATAGCCTATGAGGCGTCAAAGTCGGAGAAATCTGCAAGGAACACCAGGACAGCTTCCTGGTTAGTTTGCTGACAGAGTTGTCGCTTTAGTTGGGCCACCAAGCGGAAGACAGATAGCAGATTAGATAGTTGTTGACATGAACGGCGCGCACCCACTATTGTCGTCGTCGTCAGTTGTTTGTGCGGCCTGTTCGTACGAAGAAAGGGCGATATTGCCATCGAAAACGGCTAACCCGTTCCTAGCCGAAGGGGTCAGACTAGCTGATGGTTGTTGCTTCGACGTTTCGTAAACGAGAGGCTAGCGAGAAAAGGTTTGCCTTCATTTGCGTTCCTATGAACGGGCCAACTTGCGTAGGAGTTGTAGTGTTGTTGCGTGTCTCCAGTCTCAGTACGCATCTACGTCGCAATCATTCTATTGCATCCTGCGGGCTATATACGGTCGTGATCTGACGAAGAGGCGCTTGAAAAGCGTCTTGCCGCCTGGCGTTTGGTCGGCGTCTGTGCGTCGTACTAACCAAGCTGCGTGCTTGACGCGCATTGGAACGTTGATGAGGTTGTCTAATTTTTTAGTTATAGCGTTTCCGGGCTTACTTCTGACAGTCGCTCGACGATGGTATGACGGGAGGGGGGGGGTGCAGGAGAGACACGGGGGGGTGCAGGAGAGACGCAGGAGGCGCAGCCCTATGATGTCGTCAGTTAGGCTTTCGTTTCTACGTTTTTGTATCTGTCTGTCTGTGTGTGTGTGTGTGTCTCTGACTGGGACAGCCTGGTCGTTGTTCCCACTGGATGCTTTCTAATAGGGCTCTAGCTGGCGAGCAAGCGAGCGAACTAGTCGGCAAACGCCTCGCCGAGTGGGCTCGCCGGCGTCGCCGCTACGATCGCATGGTTGCGTGTCAACTTGTCGAATGGGCGAGTGTTAGGCACAAACAACACGAGCTGCTGCTGCTGCGGCTGCTGCTGCAAGTGATGAACTCACGCCATGTGTCGAGCTGCAACATGTGCGTGTGCGAGTGTATGGACCCGTGTGTCCATGCGTGCGTATAGATGCGCGTCACTCTATACCGTATACACACATTTGGGCTAGTAGTGGTCGAAGCCGACGTGACGTGTATCGAACAAAAATGCTCCCGTCGTCCTCGTCGTTGTTGTTGTCGTCGTCGTCAGCAGCAGCAGCAGCAGCAGCAAACTTGCTTGTCCGTAGAACATGCGACTTTTCTCGTCCGTTTCTATTTGCCTCGCTTTTGGTTCTTCCCGCTCTTGTTCGTCAGAGAGGGGAGCAGCAGATCGGAAGCGCAGTCGAGCCAATTGCCACAACGCGGCCCAACACGCGAACGCGACTCGTTTTGGGGGGTTCTACTGGTTCTGTGCAGTCGTCGTCGTTGCAACAGCGGCAGCGGCCGCAGCGGAGGTGGCTGGAACAGCGGAAGCTCCTTTGGGAGGGGAATCTCGCGGCTAATTTGATCCTCTCTCCGACCTCAGTCCGACGTTTTGTTTGACTTTTTTTGGGGGGGGAGGCTCTGCACCACTCTCTTGTTAGACACTCACTCACACGCCTATTTCGCTCAGTTGTGCGGCTCCTGCTGCTGATGCTGCTGTTGGCCTGCTTGCCTTCACCAATCCATCGAAGGCAGTACGGAAGCGCAATGTGTGGCAGGCCGGGATTTGCTTCTGCTACGAGTAATCTGCTCTTTCTCTTTCTCTCTGTCCCGGCAGTCTGTCCGCCGCCGCCGTCACTCGGCCAGCGTCGTCTCCTTCTTCTAGTCGATTTGAGTAGGCCGAGCGCGTTGACCACAATCCCAATGACAGTAGCAGCAGCTGCTGAGGGTGCACTCGCTTGGCTAGAGAGCAGCTCCGAGGGGCGGCTGCCGGCTGCCGTGTTGAAGTTCTTCTACTGCCTTGTTGACAGCCCCGCACGCCGCCTGATCTCGACCTCAGCTCAGCGGCGACTACCCCACTACCCCCTTGCTAGGTCGATTGGTTGGAACAACCGGCAGGTGATCGGTCAGCATCAGCATCTGCTGCAACAACTTTGACTGGTGGTGCACAGACACAAATCGACATATAGACAGTTTCGTACATACATACATACACAGTTTGTTTTTCTCAATTTAAATACATTTAACCCTCTGAGCTCATAATAATGTTGAGCCCCCACGACCACCAGATGTTTAACGGGGGCACCGCGGCCTGCATGACATGTGCCCACCCGATGGTAATATCCAAAGTGCTATGCTGGGTCGTTAACAATGAAAAGCTAAGGCAATAATCTTTGCCTCTCTTTGTTTTTTTTACTTACGGGGCATACGATGGATGGTGCGCAGCACTATAGGAACACAGAACAACAGACGAAGCAGAAAGAGCGACGACAGAGGCAGTGGAGTTGAACGGGAGGCTTAAAAATTCCGAATCAGCATGCTGGATCGTTGGTATATACAATAAGTATTTAACTGCAACTACATTGAAATTAATGTTCTTGTAGTATCAGACAGCCGGCGAAGCGGATGAATACATCGGGTATGAAGCCACCTTCGATTAATAAAGAGTATGGCAGCGCACGTAAAAAACAGCCCGAGGGAGAAACTAAGTGTGCCTCAGGGTACATACAATACAAATTCGAAATCGTGACAATCACCCAGCCGCATATGATCGGCTATATATACATATATATATATATATATATATATATATATATATATATATATATATATATATATATACGGGATCAATGGATTTCCACTGTAAACGTAGCTTTGAAGTTTGCTTGACGGACGCTTTGAAATCCCAGAGATTCTTCGTCGAGTCCCTTAGGAATCACTTCCATTCAGACCGATCTGCCATTACATCGTTGCTGCCCTTGATCTTATAAACGCAACATTTAGGTTATGTACAGTTTTTTTTAATGATTATCATGTTGTTTAAACGCTTATTTTTATGAACATCTTGTTATTTGTCTATTACGGAGACTGCAATGAAGAACAAGGATTAGCTAAAATCTTGTGTTTGTACCATGTTGCAGCTTTTTTCTTACTTAAGTCGATTCCATTATAAGATTAGTCAGTAGTACGATTATAAGGGGCGTCCGTGACTCAAAAGTAGTGACGGCCCTAAAATCAGTTTGGTAATGTAGGCTTATATAATTCTTATTTTTTCTTTTTCTTGTATACATATACTCGTCCAAATGTATATATATATATATATATATATATATATATATATATATATATATACACGCATACGTCTGTGTAGAGATGTCTCTATGTACAAGCGTACACGTGTACACAGTAGCTAGCGGTCGGTACATCGGTGGCGTACTTCTTGCAACAACGCTGAGCTGAGTTGATCAAAGTAGCTGGTCATGTTTGTCGGGAAGACGAGTCGGATCGAGTCGACTTTGTATGGTGTTGTATGGCGCCTTGGACGCGAATACGACGCGACTAATAACGAAGAGAGCTGCTCAGAGTGGCCCGTGGCCGGCGTGTCCGACGGGTACCGGCGAGCCAGCGACATGACAGCAGGTACATCAGTAGCAGCAGCGACAGCAGCAGCAGCGGAAGGGGCGGCGTATGAAAGTCATTGCGTTCAGCTTTGTCGTGTTTCGGTGTCCTCGGATGCGTTTGCGAAGACCGGCTAACTAATATGCATTTACTCCACATACACATAGACGCACATACTGCCGCCTATGTTCACACACATATAGTCCATTAGCAGTCGATCCGCCGTGGACACGACTAACTGTAAGCGGGTTGAGAATGGACGATGGGGAATGAGAATGGGGTGGTGAGTGGGCGGGAAGGGGGAGGGGAAGGGGGTGAAGGAGTTGTTGGATGCCTAAGGCGCGACATGATGTTAAACGGAAAATGACCATGGAGGAACAACAAGCCTATCAAGTCTAGCAAGACGAAAGATGACGATGACAATAACAACCGCAGCAACAACAACAACAACAGCAGCTGCAGCACCCACAATAACAGCAACAACAACAGTGAGAAGAGCCATAACAGCTGTGGCAACAGCAACAACAGCAACACTATTTACACGAACGAACGATTTATGCGTGTTCTAGCTTGGCCCACCTTGATTGTGGACTGGACGATCAACGAGGTAAATGAACCTCTCTATTGTGGTCTGTAGGTTTGTCTTGTGGTTGCTGGATGTGAGAGAGGGGGGCACTCAACTTTAAACTAAGAACGACGTGAGAATCACTGGAAAAAGCAAATGAGTCCTACCGACGCATCATAGGGGAAGACAATATCCCATATCAAAGAAAAAAGGCTAAAAAATAATATTTCATCAAACGAGCGGCCTTTATTATTAGCCATTGTTATGACGAACCGACATTGGATAAGCCACGCTAAAAGGCGGAATGGAGCTAAAAAAAATTGTACACAACGAAAGTGTTGAAGGTAATTTGCGAAGATTCGAAAGCGTCGTTAGCCTACTTATTGGTGCCAGGCATTGATTTTTGACGCTCTCATGCGCGCCCTGCTGGCGTCCTCAGCGCTCGATATTTCACTATTCACATCCAGACCTTGTTCGTGTCTACCAACTTAGCTGGCTCTATATATTTATCATGCTCACAGTGGACCACTATGATCTTTGACCCGACCACTAAGAAGTTGAACTGCTTGTAGATGGTTAGCAAAGGTACCACAGTACGGGCCAGTTTTCCGTCAGCTCAGCTGGTCAGATGTGCGAAAAACCCTCTTTGTTGGGACCACATGTGGATGATACACGTAAGGACAATCAAGTCATCTTTCACGCAATCGGCCGGTCACTATGAGCTGCTGACGAGTGCTGTATCAATAGCCGCAAGCATAATGCATTCTATTATATTTCATTCTAGTACATCTTGATATTCGGGGTCTGCTCGATTGCCGTATTATTTCAAGCTGTTGTTAACTGATTTCCTTTAAATAACGATGATACATAAATATAGCACATATGTAACTTCGTTTCCCCTTATTAAATAAACATGCATACACACACATATATATATATATATATCCGGCGAGACAGTTTTGTTCTCCGTGATCTGCGTTTGGGACCTCCGGCTCGGGGCTATTATGTGGACGGACGCGCGTTAGCCACATGATGGCGGTAAACGGGCTCACCGGGGGGTACATACACAAAGCGCACGAGGTCGAGGTCGACGACGATGACGACGACGCTCTACGCTCTCACGGCGTCTCAAAGTCTTTGAGTGGGGAGCGGACCGATGAGATAGACTCAAAGAGGGTAGTCTCTGCTTGGCGATTGGTGGTAGGACGAAGGCACGTAGGTAGATTGGCTGGTAATGATAGACCGACATCGAGGATCCCTCCCGGGGATTCGTGGCCTGGACCGCTGCAGGGCTGGGCTGGCTGCTCTCTAACCTGATTTCTTTCAAGTGGCTCTCCTTTCTCGCCTCCATCCGTCTCTGTCTGGGCGTTCGTCTGTATGTGTCTATCTGTGTGTGTGTGTGTGCGTGTATGGAGGACCCGCGACGCGAATGCGGGAGGAAGAAGAAGGGCCGGGGGCCGATCGTTATGATACGGCGGGAGCTTGGTGAGATGCTAGAGTGGATAAAAAATCTCTTCGCGCTTTGACGTCGTCGGGTCGTCGTCGTCGAAGCGCACGTGGCCGGTAAGAGTGCTGTGATGAAATTAAGTGTTTAGCTTGGAGCTTCCCGCTGCTCGGCGAAGTTCTGCAGCGGCAGCCACCTCTCCACAGTACTGATTCAGTGTCTTTAACAGAACACATTCTCTCCGCGGCCACCCCATCCTCTCTTTTTGACAGAGGAGAAGGCGATAGTGATGCTGGCGGGGAAGGCGTCTCATCCATTTCTCGCCGACGCCGATTCGGCAACCACAACAACGAACGCGACGCTCGTCAGTTCAACGTGCGTAACTGCAGCAGCAGCGGCGGCGGCAAGCAACAGCATCACTTTTATGTGCCGAGCGTCGCCGAACAATAATAAGTCAATAACTAGCCGACACCACGAATTGCAACGAAAGCTTGGGCCTACCTCGACTCGATCCATGACCTACATGTTAGTCTAAAATGAATATCTTAAGATTTAAAAAACGGGTAAATTTTACACTCAATGCATATTTACCCATCTGTCAATGTTTTTAATTCTATATATGCGTAGAATACACATACGGTATATATATATATATATATATATAATATATATATAGAAAATATTGTGATGATTTATTAATAATTTGCAATACGTTTGCACACTCGGCAGTGCTCGCCTTATATATATATATATATATATATATATATATATGTATATTAACATTTGCATACTCTTCCACACCTCGAGGTACGCAATAATTATGCTATATATATATATATATATATATTGTTGGGCCACGACATACTGTCAACTAACTACAAGTCGAAAGCTGCATGGCAACTTAGTAATAGTTCCTGCCGTTGTTATGGTAGCCCTAGTAGTAATGGTCGTTCGCTAGCCGATCGTTGAATTTTGCTGCCAAATGCTGTTTGAATACATTGTATGCTATCGCCTATAAGGCGGTGGCTGAGCCTCGACTAGAGCCGATGAGACTCAGCCGCTGGTGACGTTTCTACGTAGCAGTCGATAAATAAAGCTGTCGAACTACCAACTAGTAGAGGCAGTAGTAGTAGAAGTTGAGCTGTCATCGACTCAGCGCGATAGTGACAGCGACAACGAGATCGTCGTCGGAGCTCTTGCGATTGGCCCAATGATGACCCCCAGTCAGTCAGTCAGTGTGTCAGGGGTAGCCCGGTCTCCACCCAGTTGGCCCAGTCTCCGTCGCGGACTTTGGCGCCGGGGGTCCGGTGACTACATTCCGACATTTTACTCCGACTGCATTCGAGCGTTTGCTCACGTCGTTCTCATTGGCGGTCATTTGTTTGAGTTTAAATTTTGCCTTTGGGTGCCTTTGCCATGTCAAAAAGGGCTCTCTTTGATTTTCTTTCACTCTCTCTCTCTTTCTTTCTTTCTTTGCTTTCTTCGTTATTTTTATCTTTCTTTCTCCGATCTGTTAGTTTGATGTTCTGCTGCTCTGTCCACTTGCTATTACTACTTGCCGCTTTTTCTTTCTGGCTTTCTGGCTTTTGTCGCTTGTTCGCACTGTTTTGAACCTCTCTGGTTGGCAGGACAGTTTTCTGCGATGCCGGACGAAGGCCGCAGCAGCAGCTTCCGCAGCATCAGCCACGGCAGTAGAGGCCGCAGCCATAGGACACGCTGCACCTGATGTCCACCCCATGCCCGATGCCGTGACATCATAGTTTAGTTGTAGCAGTTTAACCGGGCTGGCTGGCTGGCTGGACACACGGTTCTCGTCTGTTGGCGATGTTCACGGTATAAACTGGCTGGCGCTTTGCAGCTCGCCGGGCGCTTCTGGTTCTCTACGTGAGACGGCGGCTACCGGCGGCCGTCTGGCGCTCGCGGCGCATCTAAAAGAGGACACTGGAGCACTAAAGAGCGAAATATATGTAGCGTACGCGCAGGGAGAGAACGAGCGCGAGGGGACGAAACAAAACAAGATGAATTGACTCGTCTCCATTCATGTTATTGAGGTCGCCAATATATGCACTTCGAACGCACGTACGTATGTATGATGATGACGTGTCGTCAACGTAACGAGGAGATGACGATGATGATTGGGATGATTGGGATGGTTGATAGTTTAGCAGCTTCGGCAGCTAGAGAGAGAAGAGCGGCAACAGATTGCTTCGTTATTGTTGTTGTTGCTGCTTCGTAGAGGAGCCGGAGAGAATGGCGGTGAGTTCGAGCACCGCCACAGGGCTTGGCGGCATTGCATGGTCCGCCGGGGGATCACCCTCGCAGAGCCCCCCCCCCCATTCAGATGAGGGGATGCGGCTTTCCCCCTACGCTCTATCCGTTTCTCCCCTTATATCAGGTCCACGCGACTTGCCTGCGTATTGGATGGGGGGGGGGGGGGGAGCGACTGCGTACCTCTCCATAGCACAGTGGCTGGCCACATAACGTGCGGTGTAGCCTGGCCCTCAGGCCAATGCGTCTACTCTCGTTAGGCCGCCACATGATCAGACCATGCGGCGGAGAGAAAGCTCGAGGAGAGACAATAAACCTCTCCTACGCATACAGCAGCACCGGCAGCGGCCACCGCCGTCGCCGCCGGCGCCATGGTGAACTAGTCTCTCCATCAGTGGTATACATTGGAACTTCTTCTCATTGATCCTAACTAATCCAATGCTCCAATCCAAGTGGATATATATATACGCATCTTTACAATAATGCTACGATCCTTAGTGAGACCGTGCTCCATATGTGATGCATACACCCAGTCAGGTAGGACGTATCGGCAAGAAACCGCTTCGTTTACCTGCTAGCGAGTTGCCGGCCGGTAGTGGAAACAATCAGAGTCAGGCTTAGGTCACCTATTACAGAATTACGTTAACAATTTTGTTGGAGTGGCAGGGAAAATAGACCAAGACCTCGGCAGAGGTAGCGCGGTTAGGTGTGTACCTTGCCAAGGAAATTTAAGACAAAATGGCATGCACTAGCCGGCACGCATACACAAGGTACAGTGTGCATGTCCATCATCACTTGGTATATTCGGCCCAAAGATTTGACCAAGTTGGCGATTAATGTCTTGCCAGTTCTGCTCGCAGATGTGCGCTATATAGCACGCAGCGAGCTGCCAGACCCATTGGCGATCTGTGCACTTTTTTCGTCCAGGTGATTGTATGAACCGCAAGATCTTGGACTAAGTGAGCAAAGCATTAAGTACCTCGCCACTAAGGAAGTACTTATAAGTGAGGTTGCATCTATAAGAAAGTACTTATAGGTGAGGTTGCATCTCTGAGGTATAGAACACCGCATTTGTGTATTGACAATTGTAGGTCAAGACTTCGGGACAATTGAGAGAAGCCTATATATTGCTTCTTTAGATACTGTTCTATTTTGTTTGCTATCGGTTGTCATGTAGATCTGCACGTCGTCCTTATACTTCACCCAAAGACAAATAAAAAGCAACAGTTTTAAAAGCGCTATGTATCGTCTGTTGTCATGTCATGTTTATTACCGTTGTCCGTCGTTATTTACTGATTGTTTTGGTTCCGTGGTTTGGTCGTTGCTTAGGCGGGGGTACTCAACGGTTGTATCAACGTACAGCGATACCTCCTGAAAGCGACGCGAGTTCTCCATCGGTGTCGGTTTGCGTCGCGTTATACGGCCCCAACGTGTCAACTCAATTAGGCCGTGCGCATCTGCCACATATAATGAGAGAGGGTCGTAATGTAGAAGCTCAACCGGCTTATACACTGACACGCATGGATATGTATATATATATATATATATAAATTGTGGTGGTGTCGTCTTTCATTTGCTCTTTGGTGCACAACCAACATGGCCTGGGTTCCTCTTATTCCGCCGAAGAGCCTGGTAGAGGTGGAAGCCTCAACATAAGGACGAAGCAAAGCTTGAGCTGATTAGCTATTTACCTACCAATTAGACACCAGTGACTTTAGATATTAACTTCAGTGGTGCTGTTGTTGTTGTTGCTGCTGTTTCTGCTTATATTGCTGTTGTCTGATAGAGACATAGATTTCCTGATCACTTCGTCTAGCTGTATTGAAAGCTGTGCGTTAAAGTTACACTAACTAGGGTTTGGTCGATTACCGTGCTATCCGCACTTTACGTAAATGTAATTGCTTTCAGTGAGAAAAAGAAAGGAAACGCGTTCTTAGTTGTGGCTTTAATTTTTCTATTATTCTTAAATGATTCATCAGCGGCTATATATATATATATATATATATATATATATATATATATATATATATATATATATAACGGCTTGGTAAGAATAGTTTTGATATAAATTATACTGTTACGACTATTTAAATATTATTATTATTATTACTATTTATAATATTGAGTTATTACAATTATGAGGTATGAATGTTTGAGCCAGATTCATCGTGTTTATGCTGAATGTCGTTATTATGACTATGCTTAATATTGTTTTGTTCTATAGTCACGGTAACACAGACTGGTCGAATTACCTTGGCTTGTTATGTATGTTGCCGGAATCGACATGGTGTTCGAATCATCGTCTATATGCACGCCCTTTATTGCTGTTTCTGCTGCTGATATGTGCTTATTACGACAATTATGCCTGCTTCTATTACTACTGTTGCTACTTTTCGTCGGACTAGTATAATGTCAGTGATTCTGTCGTTTCGGTAGCCGTCGAGCATTGTATTGCATTGGCAGCCAATGAATACTCTTCTTCTGATGCGATCGACCTCAGCACCGAAAAAGTGTCGCCATTACGTGCCAGCGTGTAAGTACCCCCTTTTTACTAGAAAGCACTTGTTAGTGAATTGCTACAGTTGGAAGCTCTCCCGAAATGACGCCAACGGTCATAGCTCCCGTTGCTGTTAACTTCATATAATTTTCTGTCGCTTCTTCTACATCGTCGGTGAAGCTGCTTCTGCTCGAGAGGTCTGCAGCTTGGCTGACGGTTGCGTCCTTTGCCCGTTCTCTGTAACAGTTGTTGAATCACTGGCCAGGCTGGCTCAGTGACCGTGTTTTTATGTATAATATTTGACTATATACCTAATAAAGGTGATTAATAAATTAATTAATTCTACCGTTTTCTCTAACGTTGCCCGTTTCTGTTTCTTTGTGCGTCCACGATGTTTCTCCCGTGCGGCTGGATATGCCTTTATTATGCGCACAGTCATTGTGGTCATCATCATTCGCTGTCGAGGTATCTCTTGTTCCAAGGCGGATTATGTTGTTGTTCTGGCCACTACGGTTCGGACTGGTGTTACTGTTGTAATTATTAGATAGCACTAGATGCGTTTCAACTTCTGTGTGAGTTTGCTCACGCGTTTGCGGACTTTGCCGCTGCCACCACCAGCCGCGTTGCTGCCGTCATTGTCGTGAGGCATCTGGCAATTGTCCGCCGCCTACGAATTATAAAAAAAAACGTCGTGAAGGCGTAAATCACTACGGTGAGGAGTCAAACGGGGACGATGACCCAATGGCCGACGGTTAATGAAGTAGGAGAAGATGGAGTAGAACTAGAAGAAGAAAAAGAAGTCGGCCCCGTCAACACGCACCTGATCCAGTTGAAGATATGAAACGAAAACCCAACGGCAAAACGACGCCAACATGGACGCACACGAATTAAAAATGGCTTAAGCAAGGCTCTACGTAAGAGGAAAAAAACGGGACTACACCATGCACAGTTGGTCGCGCTTCTCCAGTCGATTCAACGTCGGCTGTCGGTTACCAACTAGAGCATGCCTTCATGACACATGTTACGCATCCGTTTAACATGCGTATCGGACGCACGCAAACTTCTACATACACACAAACACGCACTCGCACTGATATCTAGACACTTCTGGACACGCTGGCTTCTTGGCACAGCCTCGGCCAAGTGCGCAGAAAAACAGCTGGCTGAAGTCGAGTAAACACGCGAACAAACAAACAAAGACAGAAGTCAGACTTGACCGAACACGCCGTAGGCAGAGCCAAAGTGGCTGATTTCGCTCGTCGAAGCCGCAGTCATCGCTGCTCATCGTCGCCATTGAGGAAGCTTTCCACCTCCTCGGCTGGTTGGCTTGCCTGCTTTCTGGCCGGCTTTCATCGTTACCGCTTGGTCGTTCGTTCTGGATCGATTTCCGCCAGAGGTGTGTTGCTGTCCGCTAGCTAGGCAGCACGATCCCTGCATGTCTCAACAGTAGTCCACTGTAACAAATAGACTAACGGACGCGCCTGTGAACCTGTGAAACCATTAATTTATTCATATATATACATATATAAGAATAGATACATGAAGGGTATCGGGGGGAGACCACCGAAACGGCAGCTGACGGCTCTCGAGTCAGACACGTGAACACGACGCCAGCCATGCAATGATGTTACCATTTTTTCATTTTTGCCTTTATCTTCTCCTTCTTCTTCTTCTTCTACACAGCGAGCACAGTGTGAATATGGTAAGTTAAGCAGCATCGAGACCGCAACGACCGTGAAGGAGCATTGCGTTCCATTAGAAATGATTGGAAGCGGCAGCTATTGTATCTAGGGAGGGGAAACACGTGGGGGTACATTTGTGCGTATGGATGGTGGTGGTGGGGGCGGGCCGTTATTGTTGTTCACATCGTTATAATCTTGTGCCGATCGTGACCCAGTTCACTCAGGCAGGCAGCAGCCACTGACCTGCAGTGACTTGCTAAGTCATTGGCCCGTCACACATATATATTTATGCGCACACTGGAATCTATCCATTCGCCTACCACACATCTGCGTGCCAGTGATTTCACACTAATGATTCTACTGAGGGCAGGTTGTGTTACATGTGAATGCGCCATTGAAAAGTCGTATCACTTCACAGCTTTTGTCTCTTACATACTATGTATATATATATATATATATATATTTTTTAGATTCCCGTAAGCATGCTATGTACGGATTTTTCATGTATGCTAGTTACCACTCCGGCATTACCTTGTTTACACCAGCAAACAATAAGATGGCGTCTGGGTTCGATCCTACCGAAAAGGCAAAGGCTTTGCCACTAAGCCACCTGTCGGTTATATATATATATATATATATATTATTTACTGTTACCAAAAAATAAAATAAAACTATTATATATATATATATAATTATATTTTACAACTACAAATAAACTTTTATATTTTATGTATATATATAGTGAAGGAAAGGTTCTATTTATTAAAAATACTGATGGAGCTACAATTGTCTCCTGAGAACGTGTGCACTGGGAATATTACTCTATCTCGTATAGAGTGGGTTGGGACCACTTCAGCAGCGTGCCCCGGGCGAACGCCGCGTTCCCGCGTTGGACGTCAAGGTCGAGGCGCTGTCTCAAGCAAGTCGCAGATCTCTTGTCTCCGGTTGCGAGGTTTAGCCGCTCGCCGACTCTGTGGAGAAGTTTGCGAGTGAGGTTGCCTGGGCCGCCGAAGGTCTCGAACGCTAGCGGTTGAAACTCATATGGGTAACCTATTGAGGCGTACTTTGCGAGCTTCCTTGTCTCCGCTAGATTACCGGCGTGGCCTGCCGAGATCGCCCCGCCACCGACCATTGAAGGTTTATATATATGCACGAATACAAAGAGCCATAGCCGTTGCTACCCTCCTGTAGCGTGCACGTCGATATTTAATTTAGTGTGGAGATCATAGCGACATTAGTAGCCGTTTATGACGAGCTCGCCATTATATGGTGACATGTTTCGAATAGTGTAGGCCACGGCCGGTGGGTGAATTATTGTCGACGTACCAGCACGAAACTGAACGAGAATAGTCCGAGACTCCCGTTCCCGAGACGCCGTTAGGGCCGGTTGCAACCTCGCCTTAACTACTCCGGTAGCGACGCAATTCGCCGCGAGCTCCTCGTTTTGAAGCTTCGTCGTCATCGTCAACTTCTTTATCGTCGACGGCTATTCAGGATTCCTGTGTTGTCATCCCACTGTTGTCCGCTGACAATACGCTACGTGAATGGCACCACTTGTCCCGGCTGGCTGCCTTCATCGGTAGCTCGAATGTAATTTTCGCAGTTAGTCTTCGGTGGTCTGATTGTGACAGCTCATGCATATATATATATATATATATATATACTTATGTATGTTATATATATATATATATATATATATATATATATATATAATATATAAGGCGCAGTAGCTAAAGCTATTCTGGCCAGATGCCCCTGGTGGCGTCAAAGGGGCGTAGATCGGCAACGGCAGAAGAAAGGCCTGGCATCAGCGAGCACCCGAGGAGCCGACACCGACCGTCACTATGCTGGGACTCAATGGGGATGAGGAAACAAATCAGCGAGATGGCGTTCCGTCCAGCCGGAGGGCGGCTGCTCGATTGAATAATTGCGCGTCTTGCCTTGGAACACCTCGACACTTGCAATTGCCGCATTGTCTTTGACTTACCTTTCCGCTGCCTCTGGCGACAGACGCTAGGCACCACAGAACTAGCAGCAATAGCACAGTACGAATAGAACAAGTAGAAGTCGTTGTAGTCGTGGTCATCGTCGTCGTCGTCGTCGTCTTTGTACTAGTATTTGCAGCGGCAGAAGTCGCAACAATGGGGAGATTTATGACGATTGTAATCTGTTTTTTTGTTGTTGTCGTTTGTTGCACGTGATTGAGAGATTGGTCGTTGCGCGAAAAGCCAGCGCAGGTGGTGTTACGCCCGAATGCGTACAAGGGCATACATAGCAGCAAACAAGCTGAAGCTGGTCGGCTCAGCGAAATAAACACTTGTTTCAAGTAGCCTAAGAATACATACACGCGAGGGCGGTGATCCGTCCGAAATACTACACTAGACTAATAATAATAGTGTTATTGTCGTCGAGCTGACAAACTACCACAATGTTGCCTGCCGAGTGTTGTATCATGTCATCTATCAAGGCTCACATAACCGTTGGGGCGGTTGCGTTGTCGTTGTATGGCCGGGAGGGTACACGTATATAATGTTTTTCTTCATCAGTTGCAATCTGATCCCAGTAGATCTAAATAACTGCGGAAATTGTGTGTAGTTGTTCGTATGTATGTGTGCTTTCTTCCTTCTTTACTTTCTTTTACATGCATGTCTGACTATGTTGCGTCGTCAACCTGCAACCCTGCTGTCGACATATCGATAATGTCTCGACTGTCTCTGACTCCGGGTGAAGCCGAAGTCTAGAGTTTTGTGGGACGGCCGTTATTCGAACACTAGTCTGAGAAAATACTCAAATTTAGGGATCTAAGCGTCCATACAATCTATCGACGCGTAGTTTATCTAGATTGACTACTTAGAGCTAGATTTTCTTGCACAACTACACGGTGTAGGTTCAGTGCTTTCGTTGTTGCCTTCGTGCTCATCGATTGGCACTTCGGTGTCTAAAAAAGCACCACCAATGGCGGGCTAAACTCGCCTCTTGTGTCTTCGTACTTCGCAATAGATATAATGCTTAGGGCCGTGCACGGTTGATCCGCGTTTACCCACTCAAGTGGACGATGACACGCTTGCTGCAAACGCACATGACAATGTGGCAGCTGTTTGTGCTATTCAAGTCGCTTTTCAGGAAACGAAACGTGGCAAACGTGCTGGCGTAATAGTAGTGACAATGCGAGAATAATAAGACATTGCGCGGGAAGATCCATGTCCCGCGTTCAGGTCGCTTTGCGCGCATTGCGTTGCCAAGCTCGCTCGTGATCGCCACAAACACTAACGCCCTTTATTCTATCAAGCAGGAGGGAGGAGGGGGTTCGGTGCAGATGATCGCAGATTGCAGACCGCTCTTGCGTGGCGGGCACCGCCGTATTATTTCGATGTCGACGGCGACGACGACGACAATTATGGCGCCAGGGAGTTGAAACATAACTGGGGGCTGGAAAAGCGGTTCGGCTGAGAACTTTGGGACGGGTTATTATTGGTGAGGGGTGAGTTCGGCCCCTTTTCGGCTAGGCGTCACGGAACGCGTACAAACCATGGAAAGGACAATGAATGCGTGGCCGGGAGGAAATACGCTACGAAGGAGGATGATGGTGATGGTGATGATGATGATGATGATGTCGTGGTGGCGCTGACGACACCGGCGGGTTTTTCTCGGCCTTCCCCATCTCTTCTCTCTTCCATTTCCTACTCATACTCTTCCTCAAGGCGGAGACGCCTCAAGTTGTTCTCTTTTCATTGCCACTGGTGTCACTGTAATTTCGCCCAGATGCTTCAGCTCGTAGCGTAGTCTTCGTCGTCGTACTTTTGACTTTCTGCGCAAGGCTTTGGCCACGGTTTTGTCTCTCTTGCCGGAAGCAAACGAGATTCGTCCTTGTACCAGTTCTTGTTCTGACTCGTTGTTGCTGTGGTCAATGTTGTTGTTGTTGTTGTTGTTGTTGTTCTTGGTCACTATTGTGTTAATATTGTCCCCCTCGCAGATTGTGTTGTTATTGTTATTGTTGTTGCGGTTGTTGCTGTTGTTCTTGGTCACTATCGTGTTATTATTGTCCCCCTCGCAGATTTTGTTGTTGTTGTTGTTGCTGTTGTTGCGGTTGTTGTTGTTGTTGTTTCTGCTGCTACTGCTTGCCTAGTGTGCCATCTGCAGACAGTTGTAGTTGTTGAGGTGAGCAGCAAAGATTCGACGTCTGCTGCTGTCGCTGCTGCTGCTATTGAAGGCTAAACCGACACAGGCAAGATTGCGACTTTAGACACAGAGAACCGACAGCGGCGTCTACGAGAGCGTCGAACGAGAGATGGTTGGAAACAAACTTTTGTTGCTCTTTTCTCTAGAATCGACTACGGCCCACGGTGGCTGTGTGGGAAGACACGTGTGCAGATTTGTGTAAATGTATATGTGCGTATATATATATATATATATATATATATATATATGTGTGTGTTTGCATTGGCATCGGGTGGTAGGCGTCTGCACACGTGTTTGTACGTCACGGCGTCTGTCTGTCTGTGTGTCTGCGTGTATACGAGAAGCCGTAGAGATAGATATGTGGTGAGGTCTTGTTAGGCGGCGTCGGCTGGAGCGACGCAGGCAGCAGCAGCAGCACCAGCTCCTCGCTGCTATTGGCAAGTTGGTGGTTTAATAAAGTTTAGTGCCGATGTTGAAGTGTTGTTGGCTGTGGGCCGGCCGAACAGCGAGCGGCTGCTGCTGCTCCCGTTACCGCCGCCACTGCAGCCACTGGCGCTGCCGCCGTTGCCGCCGCAGCCGCTTTGTGGCCGTGCTCCTGCTGGCGCCGTTTCTCTGGACCCCGGCCGAAGGGGTCTTCGCCTTTGAAACGAAGAAGACGACTGCAGCTGCTTCTCGAGGTCGCCCCTCTTTCTGCCGTCTAGTTTAGAGGCACAAGCGAGCGGGGCTTTCGGAGGGTTGGTTGCGCCTCCTTTCCGCCGCCCCAGCCGCCGATTGCTTGTAGCAACGACGTCGTACAATCGGCAAAGGCAGTACTGCCTGCCTCCTTGTGTAACAACAATAACAACAACAGCAGCAGCAGCAGCAACATTACCACCACCACGACCACCGGCAGCAACAAAGAGAAGGTGTGGGCCGAACGGGAGGAGAACATCGGTGACGACGCTGGTTTTCTCAAGCGGGTTCCAGAGAATGAGCGTTACCCCATCTCTGGGGTTCCGTTCAGCCTGGCCACCGTTACTTCGTTGGCTACTTTAAAAGGCCAGGCTGCGTCTGCACTTTCGCGTTGACTATCTTTACTCTTTATTTCTATTGCCATCTATTTCTCACTCGCTTTCTGGCATTCTTGATGTTCGCGACCTTGTTGACCCCCACCTTCTTGTGCTCGTCGTAGACGAAGCAATGCATAAGGCATAATAAATACACATATATCTGCATGGCGTTCCATGCAGCGCATCATGCACAAAGGTGCGGTTCACCGGCTGGATGAGCTAACAAGCGCTTGAATGAATGAATGAACGCTCACCTTTATATGCACTACACACGGATGCCTCTAACGGCACTCGCTGCCTCTGCACATTCCACCGGGATGTCTCAACACAAATGACAGAGTTTGCTCACGGCTATCAAATTAGTGAATGCCGATGATGTCTATGTGAATTGCCTTGCCTTGATTGTCCACCCGCCCGCCCGCATGACGAGGCCGGCTGTCATGTGGAGGGTCTCTTCACTGTAGGGTCTAATGGTGGTCTCAGCCGATATTGCCAGCCCCCCCCTCCCCGAACCTAACTTCGCTTAGAAGAGTGTAATGGCGTCTAGCTATTCGAAAACGACAAGGAAAATCTTCTACACTTCTAGAAGATCGCCATATATATATATATATATAGAGAGAGAGAGAGAAGGGAATATAATTTATTGGTTTCTAATGTGCGTGATGCTCTGTACTATTATATCTTCATATAATTGTACATTAACATTTATTATTTTATACTTGTATATGCACAAGCGTCAGCATATATATGTGTGTGTGTGTGTGTGATTTGAATTACTGGCCAAAGAACGAGGCCGTTTTGAAATGTCAATGATTGCATGATAAAATAGGCTTCTCTTAGAGGTTTGACAACAATCGATCTTTGGAGACCACGAGTAGCGCAAGAACGTTACGTCGGGCGTCGCCGACCAGGTCGTCTGCGTCACCTGTATGTCTGAGTATCGTGCGCCTGACGGACGTTTGAACGCACAGTTTGGCTTCAGCTGCTAAAGGGCGCCTTTCCGCCTTGTGACAAAATCCTGATCCTCCCTCCAACGTTGCTCGAACGTTGGGACCGTGTCTTCGGCCCAAAATGAGTTTGCCCGAAATGTGCCCCCACCAGATGGAGACAGCATGCAAACAGGCATCTCGCCTCAGTTGAAAAACCTTATGCTTTAACGAGACAAACATAGCTGCTTCACAACGACGACAATAGTAGTAGGGGAAACAAGGCAACGTCGATGACAGCAGCCCAGCCGTTGGAGAAACTGCAACAACGAATAATGCGACAAGGGCAACAACAAAATTTGGAACAATAGGGAAAAGTACTGCAGCAAATGCGAAAACGACAACAACAACAGAGACACTGTCGACAACCACAACAACGACGACGATGACGACAACTCCAGCTGCGTTATAGCAGCAACAGTAACAACAATATTAATGATAATAGCAACAACAAGAGCACCTATACCAACTACAATAACAGATATCTGCCCAAACTATAATACGAATCTGCTGCCCCAAAAGGCAGACAACATGGAAAGCAAGTATTTCGAGGGAAACCGAAATGAAGTGGGAAGAGAGGCACGACGGGGCGTAGAGAGAGAGGGAGAGAGACGTGCTGTGGGAAAGGTCATTTCGAAAATGACAAAAAGTCGAGGAAACTTTCCTCCGATGAAGCAAATGCATAAACTGAATTGGCTCTGCTAAGTCGCCCCAAGACTGAAGAGGTCCAGTGTCTTGGCTGCGCCACCCTCAGCACTGCACTGTGGCTTCTTTCTGAAAGCCACAGTGATTCAAGTCAAGACAACCATCCCCAACCATTACGCCTCCAGGGTAGGCGAGTCGGCGTCCTCCGTAGACGTTGGCGTTCGGCGTCCTCATCCATCTATCAACGAGCGAGGCGGGCATCCGGAGTGAGCATCGTAACATGCCGAAATACGCTTTGTCATTCTCATTCCTGTTCCTCGAAATACGAGTAGGTGTCCTGCTACGTATTGGGCGGTATGGCTGGGCGCATTGTTTGCGATTTTGTTTTTGCTGCTAAGCTTGTCGATGGCTATCCTCAAATGTACTTGGGCTAAATAGTCGACGTAGTGACATTATATGAGCTGAAGATTTAACCGGTAAGGTTAACAGCACTGCGTTCTAGTTCATGTGTACACTAAACGGGGTGTTGTTTCGGGGTGTGCATCGATGTTCTATGTCGATTCTGGTAAGGCAATTGCATTTCATATATTCGAGTGTGTTTGTCGGCGTCTTAGCGAATTGGCGAAAATTAGCAGACGAATAAATCGCTCATACAAGTACGTATATATAAATATTTGCAATTTGTATTCTTATTTTGTATTCATATTCCTGATTTCCTGCTTCTAGTGGTCGCAATATGTCTTGTCATGTGTCTCTTTTGTCGACGACCGCCATAAAAGAAACTTCTTTTGAACAAAGATTCTGCGATGCTTCTACTAATCTGCATGCTTTTTCATGACAGATTTTTTTCAGTGGTTTGTTGCTGTTGTGGCATTATCTATATATATATATATATATATATATATATAATTAGAGTGTTTCCAACAAACCGTGAGGTCTAGTACAACTCGGTGAACAAATAATGTTTTTCAATGGAACGAAAAGTCGGAAATGCCTTCTAAAAATTAGCGTGAAAGCCAAAAAGAATAAAATTTGCAAAGAGTTTCATTTCTTGAGAATTATCGCTAATACAACATTTGTTCTGCTTTGAGCTAATGTAGACTAGCTAACTAGACCTCAAAGTTTGCTGAGCGAATTCTGAAACATCCTGTAGATACATAATATACATATTTATGTGCATGCATATGTGAAATGGTTTTCTCCATGCGGTCCGCGTAATAATCAATAGTTCTGGCTCGAGTTGGTGAGACGCAAGTTGCCGTTGTTTCGCTATTGCGGCGGTACGATGTGTATCGTTGTCTATGACGGCAGAATAGAGCCCAAGCAAGTTGTGATGCTGAAGTTAGCTGTAGACGATGAACAGCCTGGACCTCGTCGGCCGGACGAACTCCTCTGCTGTAGCTGCTTGCCTCTCCTCTGTCTTATCGGTCTGTCTTGCGGCTCGGTCTATCATCAGGCCTCAGCTGAATTCAGCTGAGGTGATATCATCGAGGTGTGGGTGACGAGAGCGCAGTTGATTTTGATGGATGATATACGTAGCGAGTGATAATAATTATGCACGCTCCAGAATCTACTCACTTACAACTTGCGCTGGCACGGGTAAAGGACAAAAAATCGGGAGAGGTGTAGTACTGAATATAAGAGAGAGAGAGAGAGAGATACGGGGGTGGCCAGCTAAGACGAACATTATGACTACATGAAAGTCAAAAAATATACGCGTGGCCTGTTTCGAAAGACTCAATGGAGGAGGCCTTGCCGGTGGATACAATGCGGTGGATGTTACAAGCCGACCGCAGCCCACTACGAGATATGTGTGCTCTTATGTCGACTTGCGCGGTTAGCTCGCCGGACGGCTTCAAAGTGATGATGAATTATGTAATTCAGGCTTCTTCGGCAAAATGGATCCTTGTGCTGCCTGGTATCAGAGGCGAAAATGCCGAGCTTTGTCGACGTCGTTTGCGACGACGTTCTTGTCGAAGCTTGCCAGTATCGTGAGGCTGGAGCTCGCTGCCCCGCTGTTGCTGCATAGGCGGGGGCCAGAGATTCCGTGTCGCTCCAGCAGACCCCCTTCATCCCCACCCCCGGTCCACGGTCCGCGTGTCTCTAATCCACTTACAGCGGCTATTCATTGGACGTTTCAACGTTCTTCAAGTTTCTGAAGGCCGCAGAGTTAACTCGCAGAGGCAATCGACAATTTACACTGAGGCTAGAAATCTGCTACCTTCTGCTGAAATTGTCGATTTTGCTTCTGCCTGCTTGCCTGCCTGCCAGGCATTGGACTGTGGCCCAGCACCAGGCCCCCTGAGCCTAGCTGTGCTTCCGCCAGCTGACCACGACTATCGCCACCATCATACCAGGACCAATCGCGCAGGCTCTGCTGCTGCTCTTTCTGTCGCTCCTTGGCCACCGACTCGTATTGCGGTCCTTTCTCCGCTTCTCGAATATTCCTTGTACTTAATTAATTAAATAATTAACACGCTGGATGCGTGCGTGCGTGCCTGCGGGGGAGGACATGTGGCGAAGACTTGCTCTGCATTCGGTCATCTTTCGTATATTTAGTGCCTTCATGTGGTGGCCGCAGTGCTCGTCTTGGGTCATCAATGGACATCGTGGCCAGCTAACTGCAGCTGCGTAAAGGAGCTGCGGAAATGAGTGATGTTGTTTGCAGGCAACGAGTTAGGTTGAGCCGAGGTACGGGAGCAAACGGCTACAAATGTTACACGGACCTGTACGGGCTAGCTGGATTGTGTGGCCGGTGTGCGTTATTCCCGTCCGACAATCAATTATCTTACTTCTGGATTAGGCAGGGATGTAGTGATAGCGTATACAGAGCTAGCGTCAATATAAAACGGGATTTGCCGACTGGGAACGGATATTGACGGGCCAAAATGAGCGTTCAATCACGGCGATTCGACTGACCACAGCAGCAGCAGCACCAGAAGAACAATAAGGTTTAAGAGGAAGAAGATGTGTTTGCATATAAGCTTGCTTTGCATATTGCTTTAAGATAACCGGCACGGTTTTAGAAACATTAATTTAAGTTCGTTTACGTGACGTCAAAGCCAACACAGCACCTCTTTTTTTATTTATATGTACATATGAGCCATTGTGGTATCGAGAACTTAAGCATTATGTAATGCAGTTGCGTTAATACACCACGCTATAAAACCAAACATTATAGGGCCGAATGATTGGATTTCACTAACATGATGCTTATGTCTTACAGGTAAATTGCTACGCCTATCATCCTACGCAATACCATCTGAACATAAAGGATCGGTGGTATGTACAAGACATAGTTATAAGGAAACGAACATATCTAAATAGATATATAAAAAACAGATGTATTGTGTGGAGGATATTCATCGTGCTATTGCTGTCCATCGGCTAGAACTAGGTGCATTTATTAGATCCCTCCGTTTCATCGTTACAGATATTGTCTAGCGTAGGAGCATCTAGTTTGATGTGTTGCTCTAGAGGCGGTAGTCTCTATGTGATTTCTGGTGGAATACATTTGATATAAATATATATATATATATATATATATATATTGGCAGAACGTAAAAGCGAATGTACCTGGCCGGCGCTGGCATTCGAAATGAATGTGGCAAAACACCAATTTTGTGCCTGTATATCTGTACATGCGGCGTAGATACGGTGTACAATATGTCGACATACACATCCACCCACACAGCAAAAGAGACATCGACGCATATACCCTTTCGCATACCTACCTATACGATTGGCTGGCTGGCTGCTACAGGCGGCTGACAGGCAGGTTGGTCACGCTGGACGGAGGGACGGACGGACGGACGCCACTCGCCCACTCGCCCGGCCGGCCGCCTGAAGCTAACTGAAGGCCGAAGGTCAACAAAGGCAGATGACGGGAGCCAAATAAGGACGACGTGGCCTAGCTGATCTTCTGGATCACGGCTATACACGTACGACGTATATATACGTACGGCGAGCGGAAGCGTGTGAAGTCACTGTCGTCATTTGATGGGCCACGACATCGCTATCGAACGAGCGAACGGACTGGCAGGATGGTTCGTGGACGACCTAGGAAGGAGGCGACCGACCGACAGTCAGACAGTCAGACAGATAGTCAGACAGATAGTCAGTCAGACAGACAGACAGATCGGGGTCCAGTGGCGCGGAATCAGTACGGAGACCGCCGGCCGGCAATGGCCGGTAGTCGCGGTCGGCGACACGTTGTCTCCCGTTGACGTGAGGTGGTCGTGGCCCGGGGCCGCGAAGCTCGGCCGCGAAGGCTAGCTGAATGTTGTTGTCGCACGAAGCACCTCGAACCAAAGAAGGATAGAAAGCAAGCTCGAGCCCAACGGCCCGAGCTCGCCGAAAGCCTACGGTTCGGCCTACAGACGAGAGACAGGCGACGGTTATTTAGCCAGTCCCAGTCAGCGACAAAGTGCGAGCCAACAATGAGCGCGCCATTGCGTTGGCTGTGCCGTCTCAAATATTCACTTTCCACGGTTCTGTTGTTGTTGTTGTCGTCGTCGTCGTCGTTGTTGTCGTCGTCGTCGTCGTCGCCGCCACTGTTGTCCTAAGCGGCGGCGCTGCCGGCGCGTGACAGGGCATGAACGCGGTCGAGTTTTGCCCAACGATAGACCTCTTAACAACCCCTCCGGTGAATATGATAACTATTCGGGCGATCTTCGTTCTCGTTTGAGTTGGACGCACTCTCCTCCTCCACATCCTCCTCGTTAATCGGCGAAAGAAAGATGCGAACTTACGAGGGCGGCTCACTTGTGCGAACTCAGCTAGAGAGAAATACGCTGCGGTGGGTGCAAACGTATTGGCAATGTTCTCGTTTCGGGCGTAGTTAGGGCATGCCATTAAAGCCATGCTAGATGATGCGCACAAGCTACAAGCAACGCAAAATAGGAAACATTGCGAAGAATATGATGAATTTAGTTTTCATAACTTGACAAATATTATTTATCGGCTAGTTTGTAAGGAATTTGTAGTATAAGTAGAAAATTACTAAATGTAAACTGAATTGACCGAACATATATAGCCAAATGCTGCAGCTAATAAACGAAGTCTATGGTAGGTTTTGATTAACAGTCTACGCCCGATCATTTGGGCGGCTTGGTAGAGGTTCGCTCAGGATGGAACTAGGTAAGGCCGTGGTAGAGGTCGAAGCTTGACTGGCATTGACTGGGCTTTAAGTATGTGTTAAAGAATATAGATCCACCTCCCTCGTTTTTTTTCTTCACCTCCGGCGTTCTACCTTTGTCAGTTCTTTCACTTTGCTTTTTCTGTTTGATCCCGTCAGTTAGATAAATGCTAAGAGATTGGGCGTCGAAAATTGACTTAAAGCCAGTTACACATACATCTTGGCCGTTTTTATACATGCTTAATTGGGGACGATCATTGACCGAAGTTGACGAGGTGTGTCGACGACAAGAATATTCTGACGTTTGCTCCTCAGTTTGAGAGCAGAAGCGGTTAGCCTGCGCACGCACTGCTCGCGATCCTGTCTTCACACTGCACTCGTCCCAAAATGAAATTGATGCTACGAAAATTAGTAAATAATAAGTAAATAAAAGATGATATATATATATATTAAGATTACCGGATCCAGGAATGTAATGCCTGCAAAATGATTACTTTTCATTTACACAACAGCAGCAAGATCTTTTTTCAACGCTCTGACAACCAACATTTTAGAGGCTCGTAATGGACGAAGTTGCGTGCTGCACGATAGTGTCTAAGTGCAATGATCGTCATCGCGTTCTTATAACTGGGCTCATCCGAATAGGTTTCCTCCATCAGAGGTATGTAGCAGCAGGGCAATGACAACCACGTCGATTAAATACAACAACTAGCAAGGCCGGAACTTGAACTTGCGTAATTGTCCGTTAATCATAGTTGCCAGATCAACACACCGTTTCGCACGGTGCGTTAGCCGTTTAAGCCACCGCCGCTACAAAGGACGCTCACAGACGCTACGACACATCAACGACGGTAATAACGGCAGCGACACTGAAAGCTCTCCGTACGAAGTGCGACGAGACGCCTCGTCTAACAGACAGGCTCAAGGAGTCCGTCTGGTTACATTACATAGATCTAGCTGGTGTTGACGTTGACACCATGCCTCAATAAGGAGACTTGGAATTTTCCTTTCGGTTCTATACGTGCGAGGCGAACCCCACACGCTGAGGTCTGCCTGAGGGGCAGAGGACGAGCGAAGGCAGCTGACGAGGAAATCGAGGACACAGACGGAACCGTGACCAGCGACAAGCGAGGCTACGTCGACGCAGCTGGACAACAGCAGCAGCAGCAGCTGCAGCAGCAGTAGCAGCATGGGCTACCACTACGCGGCAGATGGTACTGGACTCGGTGGCGGGACTCGTATCGTATCGGGAAGTCGCTTATCGACCCGTAGATATACGCGAATCGCCGTATTGTCATGCCGAATACGGCTGGGGAAACAGAGGAAGGGGCGCTCGGAAAGGCGTTCACGTACGCCATTGCCGAGTCTTATTGGACTTTATTCATCGACGACCAAACGAAGCTTATCACTACTATTGCTGCGACTCTACTGTCATCCAGGAAACATCGGTTTTCTTAGAACTGCAATATATTCTCTTCTTGCATCTAGCAACGGTGAGATATCTCTTGTCTCATTCGTACGATATAGGACATACGAGTGAGCATCAAGGAAAATTCCTTGCTAACAGTAATAACCTAAACATTAGCAAAGAAGAACATTAATAACGAAATAATTAATAACTTAGAATTGCCTGGAATCAGAATAACCAACAAATCGCCTGCGTTGATGGCAATATGCATTGCTGACAACCCGCCAAGAAAATATACATAAATGTGCTAAAAATAAAACTAGAAAATATCTCTCAGTAGTTACACGGAATCAACACTGCTCTGTGCAGTATCTATCCGCATTTAGTTTGGAACGTGGCCTGCGAATCCTCAACGACTCTTAAACGTCTTTTGATTCACCAAGAGTTTATTAGCAGGGCAGAGCGGCCATTATTGTAAGGCTCGTCAAGAGGAATTCTAGGTAGAACAAAGATTGATTGTTAGCCAATGGCTGGTCAGAAACTATTATATTCCATCACTTCATCTCTGCATTTAGCCTAAACAATAGCTTTCTCACACTGGAACTCTATGGGTGTAAGTTTGGTTTCTCCAGCAGAGAAAGTTTATTACCAGGAGAGTACTCAGATTTTACAGAGCCGAGGACAAAGAATTATGTAGCATCAATTAGTAGAATAGTGCAAAAACGTATGGCGCAATTTCACAAAGTTCTTAGTCTTTAGAGAATTTGTATAGTCACGTCAAAATTGGCAGCATGCTTAATATAAGACACAAGTTTTACAGACATATTGGCAAACCCAATTTTAGGTCAGAGCAAATATGCGTAGATCTAGTTTATAATGAATAATAGCGCTAACTAGAATGTATCGTAACTCGCAAGAAAATCCCGTATTATAGTAAACCGTACAGATTTAATTTTATATGCAATGCAGAAACATGCAACGCTACTGCATTTTGTAAATTATTTGTTGGCACACAAACAATATTTAAGCACTAAAATATTCCGACTTCCCATTCAAGTCCATATATCTACGACATATTTATTAAAAGTATGATTGATTGGTTTATTATTTGCTTGACATGTATACCATAATACACATAGCACCCTTTCATATAAGGAGCGCTTAGAGCGGCAGCATACTCTATCTAGCACGTCAATATCCCAAACAAAAATAACAGGATAAAATAGAGACATGGATTCAAATAATTCTACTCAGTATTAGGATCACGTCCCTGTGCTTTTATTTGGCCAAGAGAACGTATGATTGAGTACTATAGAACACTTGGCGGGACTCGCGAGGACTTACGTGTGTGCGGTGATGGCAACAGGTTGCTATAGATGGTGAATAAAGATTAATTATTCTTGATCAAGTTGCGGTGAATGGTTTTGCAGGGGCTTTGTGATTTAGTTCCTGTCGTGATTGTTACTCCGTTTTTATAATGTCTTGTAGATTTTTGCATACACCTGCCCTACGCAGGATTCGCCCTACTAAAACGAGCCATTATCATAACTATGTTACTGAAAATAATAGCACAACCACTATTTGCAGCAGTATAACCAATATTGAGCCGGCGATGTAGGGCGACAAATATGGGTTTGAAGGCACAAGGTAGAGTTATGATCATTTAGATTATATTAGGTATGAAGTTTTGCATACTGTGATACTTGCCCAAATGCAACTGTTCTACCAAAGGTTGTTGATTTACAAAGAGAAGTCGACCAAATCATTCAAAGACATCGTGCAATTTTCGAAAGCAAATTTTCGAGTTTTGGAGAGTAGTTTGTCAGGTTCGACAACTTGTTTTCCAAAAATCAAGCGACATTGAATTAAGTTCAAGGTGTGCAACTATTCAGGCCTTGGACATTTCGTTCATCAAACCAATTATGAAAGCGGCAGTCCCCTGGTTATGGCCAGCGACAGCAGTGGTCGAAGAGACTCGGCTTTTTGTTGATGACCTGTATTGGTCTGTGTCAGTACGCCTAGATTTTAGATTCATCTTCCGGTACCCTGACTGATAAGTTCTATTGACTTCCAAACTATGTCCAAATTCCATGTCTTTGAAAAAACCTTAATGAAATCTAGGTATATAATATTATTTAGATGCTGGATCAAAAGACTATGAACATTTTCAATTAGTTTTCACTAATTAATTTTAATTTGTTTTTCTTGAAACTGCTTTTGCTTACGCGGTATACCAGTGAAACAGGGCACCGTTTCCCGATGCAAGCGCTGGATGGCTATGCCCTAATTTACTCTACTTCATCAGCAAGCCTTTCGAAGTACAGGTTCGTAGTATCTTGAAACTCCGAGAAAGAGATAATGGTATCTTTTTAGATAATACGTGTCTCAACGATACCAAACACTGTCGTCTCCAAGAGCACAATTCTCATAATTTCCGATAAGCGCTTTCCGATAACGATTTCGCTCCGTCCATTGCCTCATTTTGGTACAATCGATCAAATCAGCAAACTTTGTAAAGTTTCCCATCGGTTTCACGACTTCGTCAGTAATTACGGCTATTCGAGATTGAACGTAACATAGCATGTCCACTGTGGCCAGCAGCGTTTGGCGTCATCAATTAACATCATCTCATCATGATGGCTGTGACACTGCTGAAGCCTGCTTGGCCACAGCCAGAGGTCTACGCAGCCAGAGGTCGTCTTGAGCAGAGTCATGCTGGTTGGTGTATCATTGTCTCCTGGTCGTCCGCACCCCCCCCCCCCCCCCCGCCCCCCCGACCCCCGAGTGGAGTCGGAAATGTGAAAGGAATCAGCAGGAATAGCAGTACAGGGGTCCGCAGTAGCTCATTACACCGCGTTGCCAAATGAGCCGCTTTCGTCTGCCGCTTTCGTTACGTCTTAATGAGAATGGCAAGAAGGCAGTCGTGTAAGGCAGTCGCAGCCGCACGAACAGCGATAGCACAACTACGTGTGCGATTAGATGAATGGGAAGTGAGGTTACTGCGAAATGGCACAGAGGAACAAGAAGTCGGTTTGTAGCGAGCACCGTCTTTTAGTAGCCTGGTGTCGGCCACAGCCAGGCGCTGCGTTTTGTCTCCTTTGACTGCAGTTTCGCAACCGTTCGTGCGGGTTTGCTACGGGCGGGACGCAAGAGACACACCGCCCCCAGCTGCTCTCTTCTCCCATTGTTGACCGCTAGTCCGCGGGTCCGCGTTCGATGAAAATTGTTCCCTTCTTCCGAACATACGATGTATGTAAGACCGCAGCTGCCGAACGTTTGGGACGACGCCTTGTGCGATGATGACTAAATAGATGGAGAAACACTAAGGCAGCCGAATTTAATATTCTCAGAAGCGTAAATGGTCGAACGGCGAGCCGGCAAGAAACAGCGCTACCCGCTCGGATCGCATGAGACCTACAGTAGAGTCGCCAGGGAATTTAACTTTGCGGTGCAGCTTGTTATCTCCCTCTTCATATATATATATATATATATATATATATATATATACGCTCTATATAGTCAGTTTGGAATTAAAGTTTCTTAAGTAGCCTATAAAGTTTCGCGTTTTAGAGTTTCACTACCGTGTGCCAGCGTGCCATTACACGTCGAAACGTCGCGGCAATCGGGTTTGTTTAGTTCTTCTACCCAATTGAAGTTCAGAGTGTTCTGACGGTTCGATTTACTGACGACTGGTAGCCTCGTTGTGTCAGAGTTCTTCATACGCGGCAAAATCATGGCGAAATTCTACGGCGCTGGCCGTTTCCTCGCCCATAAAGTCTAATGCTTTCTATTGTCTACCGCCGGTCGGCTAGCGTGTTAGTTATCTAGGCTGAATAATGAGGCCCGGGGATCTGGCGAGGGTCTAGGGCTTCCTCGTGAGGAGCTTCTTCGCTGAGAGTACGGATGGCGATGCGTGTGGCCATACTGGACTATGCCAGCCAGAACCATGATCAGCTTTAAATGCACAGCTCATTTGTGCATGGTCCTGGGAACATCTATTGAGGTTCATTATCTGCGACTCATGGCTCGATTATTTCTCAGAGTATTCTACCTTTTCAATATTGACCCACCCGCCGATCTCCTCTAGGAAACACGCAACCATAAAGCGCTACAGAAGCATTCTAGCGAAACTTTCTAGCTAATAAAAGCTAGGTGCATATTCTTATTTCTCTTCTTTCCCTCGTGTTTAAGATGTGCTGTCGTTTTTTTTATACTCGACTGGTCTAGAATATTGACGTCCTTCGACGTCCTGATAGTCGTTTTTCTTTTGTTTCTTCCTACTGTACCCCTTTACTTCTTTCGCTGTGTTTCGTTGGAGCGCGGACTTCGGCACGCTCTATGTGTAGGAATCGGAAGCCGTACAGAAATAAATAGAACTATTCCAAGCGAACATTGCACGTTCCGCACGGTGGATAGAAAGTTTTGCCCTGAGCGGGAGTATTGTGGACAGACATTATTGATACTGTGTAGAAGCCA